>VNJT01004602.1:0-36909 GCA_008042655.1 Drosophila burlai | reverse complement strand
AGTGGACCTGCTTATGTGGGTGATTTTCATTATCCTCTAATTGTTTGTGCCATTGTTCACGCGATAGGTTTGAGAAATTACACGCTTTGTTAATTGTGCCAGCCCAAAAGGTACGCCGTTCCTCACATGACCACTACGACCCACGGACAAGCCCAGGCCCTCATGTGAGCCCATTTGCATAAACTGCTTTTACGGCCCTTTGTTGGTCGCCTCAGCTCTCTGGTGGTGGGTTTGTGTTCTGCTCTAGTTTAAAACCCCAGCTTAGCCGCAAACACTTGAGCTGGGCAGGGCAGGAATGGCTGGAATGGCCGGCGCAGGTCGATTCTGGGTCGGTGCATCCGCTTTTATGGCTTGGCCCCGGCGACACGGAAACCTTTCTTTGCCACGCTTTGTTGCATTCTCCTCGCGATCAATATATTTGCATTGGCCAACAATAAAAACTCAAGTACCGGGCCATTGTTGCCTTCTTGTTTGGCTAACGCCGGGCGCAGCCTGAACAGAACCGAAGCTCGGAAGTGGACGATGGATGCCCGGAATTTATAATCTCCTATTTTCTAAATCCTTTAAATTATCTGTCTATGGAAAATGTGGGTAATATATAGGTTTTTATATTTTTAAATTATATTTATACATTACTTTAATTTATATATTTTTAGCTACACAATTCCGATCCACTCCCTGGACAAGCCTCAAAGTGGCAGCCACGCGTGCGCTGCGTAAAATGCTTTTCCCACTCATTAACGCCGCCAGTTGCAGCACTATCCATCCCCCTCTTCTAATAACTAATTAACTTTCGTTTAGGAAGCAATTTGCCCCTTTTCTTTTTTTTTTTGGTTCCCCAAAATTCGTGTTTACACAACAGAAATGCTGCTCGACAAAGTGTATCTAATTTCATAAAATAACAACAGAAAAAAGAGGCAACTTGCAGCGGCAACAAATGTGGCAGCGTAAAAAGCAACAGCCATAGTGCATTAATTATCCGGGGAGACCTGCGACATCTGCCGCGGATGGCAACGGGGTCGGGGACTGACTCCACGGAGGAGGATCCGAGGAATATGGCCATTTAATGAGGCATTCATTGCACTCACAACCTTGCGCTGTCAACACACGCACTCGCATACACACGGCCGACATCTGTCACCCGTTCTAGCCCCGGCATGGTATGGGATGGGATAGCAGTCTCAATCCCCTATAAAACCGCAGGCCTCCGGATCGCAACCGATCCCCAGAGACACCCAGAGACAGTCAAACAAACAGCAACTATTTCAAATCGATTTGGTGCACTGATAAAATCAACTATAGATTGGTAACTGCATTATTTTGTAGTAACTATTTAAGGATTGTGATTAATCCAAATTATTATTAATTTGTTAATAAAATTGCGTTAATTTTAATGATCTTGTTTTTAATTTTTTAAACTTAAATATGATTTAATATGATTATTTTTGTATTGTAAGTAACTAGCAGATCTAATAAAGATTACCTGGTGTCTGGCAACATTTCCTTGTTCATTGCATATTAATGGATAATGTGTATTTACCTTATTTTCTTCAAGTGCTGTAAATGTCTATCAAAAGAATTCAAATTTTCTAAAACCAAATTTCCACTTTTAAGTACGTTTAGTTCAATATCTTACCAATTTCCTCCAATTTATATATCGATCTTAGGAAAATACTTTCGTCACAGTGTGGTAAATTGATTCGAGCGTGTTTGTTTTTCCGATTGCTGGGCGGGCAGCGGCGTCTGCACCGCCCCCGGAGAACCAGCCCCTGTAGCAGCCATGTAGCCAGCCATCAGGGGCATCAAGGGCCGACGGGAACGAGACGTGGGTGGTGACGCATGTCATCGTAAACTTCATCATTGGCTCCGTGCCTTCGGCCAATTTCTGGCAGCTCCTCGGCGACTTACATAACGAATCGTCTATTTTCTTTGGCTTCGTCTCAGTCTCTGCCCATTTCATAAATATCAGGGGTTCCAGTTGCAGTAGGAGAGTCGGACCCGAAGTCTCTGGGGTAGCATCTGAGATGGGAGATGCGAGGGCTGCAACCGAATTTCATGCCTTGTCGAGCTATTTAATTGCAAACAAATTATATTCTAGCCAGTCGCATCTCTGTGTGGCTAATGGATGCGGATGCTGATGCCGAACCGATGCCGATGCCGATGCTGTTACTGTTTCTGTTGCCCTCTGATGATGTTGTCGAAACCCGAACGTTTATCTTGTAAATTGGTTGGGATTAATGTCTGGCGGAAGTTGTGATTTCCAGCTCCCAGATCGTCCAATGATAGAGGATGGTGTTCTCTTCCTTTTTTTTTCCTCTCTGAGATGTTCATTTACCTACAGCGTCGGGTGGGCGTTCAGGCTTTGAAGGCCTATCCCAGCGGGAGAATAGATATGGTATATATCTCTTTAGTAAATCCAGATCTTTAGGGATTCCCAGTGAACTAAAACCAATTGATTCTCTTACTTTAGTGTAACTTTAATGGCTTAACATTTAGTTTGGCTTAGTAACTAATCAGGCTATGATCTGTATACTATAATATCAAGATGAGTACAGCGATCTAAAGCAAAACATTATCTAAAATCATGAATGAGGTATCACTAACCAGATATGATACGATATTATTTTGTATTATTTTTGTAATCAAAAGAATTTTTATAATAAATTAATTATTAATAAAGGTTTCTTAATTCCTTTATTTTCATTCACTAATAATTCCACTTAATTTCCCTTTTGATTACCAAAACCTATTCATGATTCCATTCAGAAGTTTATTTTAATTTATCTGAAACTAAAATCTGCTTGATTGGCTCTTAAACTCCCCTAACTTCCTCCTCCCAGGATGGCCGATATGCTGAAGCCCTTGCTTCTGGTGGAAGGTTCACCCGGTGGGTGTTCCTGCGAAGATTGCTCCACTCTCGTCGTCGTGGTCGTCGTTTCACTGCCTACGTCCAGTTCAAGGTCATCGGCGCCAGACTCATCCGAGTTGGGATCCAAGCCAGAGAGACCAGGAGGCAGGTTCAGGCCAGGATGCGGTCCCAAAACAGCGGCAGGGGGATAGAGAGACGTTGCGGGGAGACCTGCTCCTCCTGCGGGTCCGTACTCGTGGGGTGGGCGCCCGAAGTAGGTGCAGGCCAGATCCACCAGAGAGGGTCTCAGGAGACTCTGCATATTCTGCTGAAAGTGCTGCATGAAAACGCTGGAGGCACTGCGCGCCTGGAGGGGATGGTGGGGCTGGAGATGGATCTGGGGCGGTTGCGACGGCGGAGGGGAGCCCAGGCCCAGGGAGCTGGCGCCAGGCGCCGACTGATCGTCCAGCGATGACGATAAGGAGCAGGCGGAGCCATTTGATCTCAGTCGCTTAATTTGCGGGCCATCGGGATTTGGATTTGGGTTCGGGTTCGGATTCTGGTTCGCTGCCTCACTGCCTTTCGCCGGCGACATGTCAGACTCGGACTGGGAGTGCGACAGCGACTGATCTTGATCCTCGCCGGTTGGCGATGAAGACATCTTGCGCTTGCACCGCGACTGTCCCGTTTCGCGGAAGCCCTTGGCAAACGGATTGTTGTCGATCTTCAGCTTTGTGATGCGATCGTTCTGCGGAAGAGAGGACAAGACGTGGAGAATGACGGTGAAATACGACTAGGATGATGGACAGCACAATCTTGGGCAACTACAGAGAGAGAAATACCTGAACCTAGGCTACTTTTTTTATTTAATGAATTTAATTTAACTGTAAATATACATTTTCTTTACATTTTAATTCGAATTTAAATATAAATGTTAAGCTTATACATATTTCCTATATAGTCCTCTCAATTGTCAGACATATCGATCTGAAGTTATGTCTTTTTTTTTTCCTCTGTATGGGTGTCCAGTAGCCGGCGTGTTAAGTAACATGGCCACTTGACACCGCCATTGGGCTGCTGCAGTTCCAGTTCCCCCGGGCCACTCGAGATGACTTGACAACTCTCTGTGATCTGGCTGGCGCATCTCGAGGCGATCTTGCTAATTAGAGGCAGACTGGCGTCGGCTGGATGTCAATGGGCCCAGACCTAGACAAAAACACAGCGAGGCGCTCAAATTTACAAGGATGTGGCTATCCAACTTCCTAAAACAACAATCCGACCCGCTGACTTTCTGCCTGCCCTCATCCTCATCTCATTTTGGTTCCCACTCCACTGCCCTTCGGAGCAGATCCCGGAGGCGTTCCATGCTAATTCCAGCCGCTGACCAAGCAACCCACGGCGTGAGCGATCGCCCGCTCGTTTGCCCAAAATTAACCAATTAGTGTGATCGGTCCCAGCTCAGGGTCTCCTCAGACTCTGCTCAATGAATTGGCAAAAAAAAAAGGAGTAGTAAGTATGAACTGCAAGAGATATCAGGTCTAGCTACGAGGACACCAGCTACGAATACCCTTGGGAAGGTAATTGTGTAAGAGAGTCGAACCATTAGCGGGGTTTTTATAGTACAAAAAAAGCCAAAGTCCATGAATATTAAATTGTATTTGGCTTGATATTTTCTACACTTAAGCTTAAGCTTTATATAAAATTCATATAAAATTCTTATTAATAATTCCATCCAAATGGATTTACTTGAAGTTTAAATATAAATTTAAAGCTTTCTTCTACTGGAGTAGGTATGGTATACTTTACTTATATAAAACTGTATTTTTTGTTGTATTTAGTTAATATTTAGTTATATTCTAAGTTTAAATAAAATATTTAAAGTATGATCTTCACCCACCTATTCTATTCTATTCTTTTCCTAAGTTAATCCACCGGTTATTCCATTCGCAAGTCAATCCAATACAATAAACTCTTCTAAAAACCTCACAAACCTCCTCCAAAAGTGACAAACACTACCCAGAAGGGTATAGAGCATCTGAAGGGAGATAGCGCCACTTACCTGGTAGGCTGTCACGGCCACGAACTCGGTCTCAGCGAACACAAAGGCCTGCTGTGGGGCCCAGGGTATCTGCGCCAGGTCGGCGGTGCGTATGACATGCAGGCGGGGCTGGTACTTGTGCATGCTGGCCAGGACGATCTGTGGAGATGGGTATGGGGAGTGGATTAGTAACCAGAGCCTACTTCAAAGCTTCGTCCGCACTTACATGTCCGCTGTTGTCGAGCGTGTTGTTGGTCAGCTTCACCTTGTTGAAAAGTATTGGCTGCGCCTGCCAGTGGGCCCCAGTGGCCGGACTATCCGGATGCAGGTACATCCGCTGTGGACTCTGGGGCTCAGCGCCTCCAGCCGGAACCCACTGCGAGCCGGAGAACTTGTAGCGGCAGTCCCCGATGGGCACCATCTCGAGGAGCACGCAGTAGTTGCTCTCGTCCTCCAGGCCGGCAACGCTGAGGCGCATCGAGGGGAACATACGTCTAAGGAGGCAATAATTAAGAGTTTAGTTAAATTACTTTTAGTATTTTATTTACTTATAACTAGGTAGAGATAAAAAAAAACTGTTTTAAACTCTTCGCAGGTTTCTCCTACTTTTATTTTATGGAAAAATATCTTTTCGGCTATATTGATTTGATTGCACAATCACAAAACATCTGGGAAAATGTTATTTTCTTAGAGCTTTCCCTGCTGGGCAAGTTATGTCTTCAAATGTCAAGTCAAGGTGTGACTCAATGAGGTGTGTGTTGGATTTCCCCCTGTGGGGTTGCGGTTTCAATCGCCTTAATAATATCCATTTCAACCATTTATGTTTGATAAGAAATATGTATATCTTTCAATTAAAATCAAAAAGGAAACGCCTTCAAATAAAAGATACTTTGCCACGAACAAATAGCGAACATTCTTGGCATTTAAGCAAACACCAAGTGGCTGTGTTATTTTCTTAGAGTGTGCGCTAGCGGGTGAGGGGCGAAAAATCCAAGAAAACTCCAGGAAAAAATCTATGAATTTTGTAGAGCCTTTGTTTACCGAACAAACTCAAATAAAGTCATGCTAGATCGACAAAAGGAGCCCACGTCCACGTCCGCGAGGGCGTTACAAATATTTAATTGTGAGATTTCCCTTCCATGCGCCATGTAATTAGCCCCGACCAAATAGAGATTGCCTGGACGCGAAGTAGGATGGACGGGGGCGGCGCTCCTCCTTGGTTTGCCCTGTGCTAACAAGGATGCAGCAAGGATGGAACAACAGGCAGATTGAGCCGCGAGTGACCCTCTTGGGTCGCGCAGCCGCAGACGCAGCAGGTGGTCACCGCTCTTGGCGCCAGCCCGAGACCGAAAAAATGTTTGCCCTTCGCCTCCGAGTCCGAAACTGAATCTGAATCTGAATCCAAGTCAGCCTCCTCCGCTTCGATCCTCGAGTGGCTTGCTTGTTTTTGGCAATGATTCCGTGTTTCTCCGGGGTCCGATGATTAATTAATTGAACTCCGCTGCGCTTTGCTTTGCTCGCCAGCTTGCCTACGTTTAATTTGATTCTGCCTTTCTGTTTCTTTGTTGAATTCCATTAGAGCGACGGGCACCGAAATATTTCGACATTTCTGCGGTTTAGAATTTCATTTTCAATTTGGTTCTCTTTGTCTCCTTTTTTTTGGCAAACAGTTTGCTGTCTGGTTTTTGGACAAACGATTTGTTAAGATCGATATCTTTGGCGCGTCTGCGCATAATTAACGGCTGGAATGCTGGCTGCCAGTGAGGAGCGCGCTGGAGATTTGACGGCATCCCACTTGGCGCTTGGCAGGTGCAGGGAACACGGTCCAGGAATGCGTCAAAGGCCCTTGAAGGGTTCTTTGGGAGATCTAGAAATTCGATACTCCATTATCGGTAGTTTTTAAATTATAATTGTGTAGAAAGAGTTTGATTTTGTACTCTAGAAAAGCGCATTGTATTTTATTTATTTAAATATTTAAAAAATTAATTGAAATAAAGCTTGAATTGACAGCGGAAATGTAAGTTTTCAATAAGTTTATTTAGAAGTGTTAACCAATTCAACGAATATAAAAAAATGTATTTGTTCCACCCATTTTTGATTGGAATATGTACAGAAAATTCTCCTAATTTCCTAATATATATAAAAAATATATCTTCAGTTTTTAATAATAAAAAACCTTAAGTTATCATTGATTTTCTTGTGTATCTTTCAAATACTTCCCTTCTATCGGAGCGCCTTCCGTGAGGGGTTAGCTTGTCGCTTCTGTTTACCGCCTTTCTTGGCGCTTCCCATTTAGCCAACGCAGGTTATGGCCTTATTGGTTATGGCTGCGGCTGTGCCCACACACACTTAAGAGCTTCGTGACAAAGTCATTTCATTTCCCGCTGTCAGGGCATTAAGCGATACGCTTTGTTCTATCTAAGTTTAATGGCCGTCTGCGCTTTTACCACCCAAACAGATCGAAAGGTTCAAGTGGCCCAGACAACCAACTAATTAGTTTTTATGGTAGAGTTATAGTATGGATCGGAACCGAACCGTTCAGAGTGGAAAATGCAGTGGAAATGCAGTGACTGAGATGCGACGGTGGCACTCTGGCGCCTAATCATTAAAAATTCAAATCGATTGCAACTGGCGACTGGCAGGCACTCACATAAAACATTTTTTGATGGGCATAAAAAGTATTTAATACGCAGACTTTATGAATAATTCATGGTATATATATGAATGTACATATATTCCTATAAAACAAAAGGGTTCACCGGAGCCCAAAACTTTATGTTAATGCCTTGGGAACGCAGAAGAACCCTGGCTCGGAGATCGAACTGTCGCCGTTATCGGCAAGTGTGAAATTGCTCGTATCTGTCGACAAGCTGTGGTCACTCACCAGCAGCGACAGATACAGATACAGATCCATCCGAAGAATGCACAAGATATTTCGGCGTTTCTCAGTTCGTCGGCTGCAGACAGGCGCCACAATAAAAACGCTAAGAACTACAGATATGACGACAAAGTATCCTTGACGCTAAGATTTATGCCATAACCGGACGGACCTCAGTCCGATGTCCGAGTTTGAGTTTGAGTTCGAGTTCGAGTCCAAAAGGAGCGCCGCCGCGCGCCGACCAAAAAGGACGTCCCACTGCGTTCGGCCTGCAATAAATTACGATGACGCCACTTTACGCACATTCGAACAAGTGCCGGACACTTTTAGGTAGGTTTTTGGTCCGAGATCGAGATCCTCGATCCTCGATTCTCTATCCCCGATCCTCGATAAACTAGCCCCGGGGGCGATTGCGCTATGCCTTTGATTCGAGTGCGCATCTCGTTTCTATGGCCCATTCCAGTATCAGTGTCCACAATATATCCAATCTGCAGATGGGCACGCAAAGTGCCGGCCAACTTGTCCGCTTTACGCCTCGCGCGATATGCCCAAAAAGTGCATTATTCCTTGGGCTGTAAGTATGTATGTACCTGCTGGCGGCTTTTCACATCCTGCCAGCCAGCGCATCCTTCCGCCGTGTTTGCCTGTGAAAATCGTTGTCGCGACGCCGCTGTAAACAATTTGCAGGCGCCGGCATCTAATGAGCATTTAACAGCAGCGGCCGAGGAGCTAGATCCTAACCAGGATCGGTTTCACTGCCAGATCGGGTGCTTTAAGTGCCCTCCGCGCGCTCGATTGGTTTATTTTTCTTTGCCCTGCTGCTGCTGCTTCTCGGGTATTAGTTTTCACGTTCGCGCTAATGCATCGCCCGATCTGTGTTTGCTTCTAGCTCGATCTAAGGGTCTGGTGGTATCCCCATTCCCATTTTCTAGAACCATTTTCACTTCATCCAGGGGTCTTCTTGGGTACCTACCTGCCGCTCTTGGTGATGATCATTTCCGTGCCAATTTGATGAAACTGCTTCCAGAGATCGTCGTTTTGGAGAGTCATCTCCACGCCAGGCAGGGTGACTCGCGGTGGCATAATCACGTGGCGGGGCATCGGTATGGGCAGCATGGGAGGAAAGGGGTCTGAAATTGGTCAGAAGAACAGGTTGATCTTAAATAGTAAGCCAGAGCTTGAGGTGGAGCTAAATTAGTTGTTTAAGTATCTTAAAGCTGAAAAGGGTTGATAATAGGGTTGCTTTAGTTAGAAATCTTAGCAGAAGTCTTGGAAATATTGTATTTGCAAAGGAAATTGAAATAAGTCATTGATATTGGTTATCAAAAGCAAGAATAATGATTCAAAAATCATTGCAACAAGAATAAAAGATTGCTAAAATAATTAAAGAGTTTAAAAATATTTAAAATATAATAATACTATTTTTTAGTTGTTTAGGCAAAGGTCGATCCCTAATATGTATCTAACCTTATCTCTCAAGAGTTAAATTCTCAATAAGAGAACAATTCTTCTCCAATTTTTGGTTACGATTTAACATAAAGTTGATCTTTAAATGATAATTAATTATGATTAACATCTTTTAATATCAAATACAAATACTTTGCTAGTTTGACGATTATTTAGAGCTTTAAATGTCTATAGAATCATTTGTTATCATTAACCGCATTTTATCTCTTAAAGAGCATTTATAAATTGTTGAGAAACAAAAATTATTTAATGAAATATAAAACAAATTATCTCTTAAATGGAACTTATAAATTGTTAAGATATAAGAATTAATTAAGGTACAAACAAATATATATTGCTCTTCATTAGTCTTTGATTCCAGTTGATATCTTCTGCCTTTTTTTTTATTTTATCATAAGTGATCCCCGTGAAATGCTATTTTCGGAGATCAAGGATCATTGGTCTTTCGATCTTGTCAGACTTAATGCCCCTCCATTAAGGATCAAACTTGGCTGGGTGATTACATGCAAAGATACTGCCTCTAAGGGGTACCTGATCCCGCTGGTTAACGATCGGCGGCGACAAGCAAAATGCATTTGATATCAAGTCGCCGGATCACTTTCCCACATTACTCAGCTTTATGATCGTCCCGCCATAAACACTCGCACATATACACACACATTCACCCCGCTGATCTTGGCCAGAAATGGCCATTAATGCTAATGATGCTTAACGGGGCGTATGAGTGATATTCAGGGGTAGAGTCAGAGAGCTTACCCGGAATGCGCTGCATGATCTGCTGGCGATATATCTCGTGCGCGATGTGCTGCTGCATGCGCAGATCCACCAGCTCGTTCATGGTGATCATAATTGTATATATTTAGCCTTAGCTTTGCCTTTTTTTTGTCACTTGGTCACAATGGATTCCACACATACACAAACGGTACACCCGGCGACATGTGGCGGAGGGGGACGGGTCTCTTGTTTTCGAGTACGAGAGTTGTATTTCTGTCACCGCGCTTCTTTTTTTTTTTGGGGGAGCACGAGACGCGGTTGATTAGCGTCAATTATGCAAATCAAGGCGCAAAGTCAAAGTCTCATGTGCGTGGGTGTTAATTTGATTACGACGGGGTGTCAAGTGTCTGCTATGTGGGTTATTTCGAATGTTTTGCTTCTCTAACAGAGAGCGTGAGTATGGATTTAGCCGACGGTCGTGTCTGGGTCTCGCCAAGTTCGCATTTCAACTGAGCAAGTTCCGTAGCGATCCGTCGAACCGTCGATCCGTCGATCGAGCTGCAAACGAGCTTGACTCGTTTGCTGCCCCCGAGCCATTGATCGAGATTACCTGCTGTGCTGCCTCGGAGTCGGACGCCCCTCTCATTGGCCGGCGAGTGGCCCTGTTAGCCATCTCGCTCTGCGTTGGCACCTCCATTTTGAAAAACCAGCGCATCGATTTTCCAGCTGCCCTGGCTCCGCCCACGACCAGCGGTGCTCCGTCTTTGTCTTCTCTTATCCCGCTCTAATTGTGTTTAATTCTCAAGTGCGAAGTTGCACAGTCAGCGGAGCAGCAGCAACAGCCAGCAGCGGCAGCAACATGTTCCCCGTTCGTCGATCGCCCTGTGTGTTGCCTTTTAATTATGATCATGATGATTGAAATTGTTTTTTCTTCGTCTCCGCTTTTTGGCATCTTTTTGTATCGTTTTTTGTTGGATTCTTTTTTGTATTTCGTGTATATATTTATGTTATGCTTTGCCCATTTGTAGCCGCTGCCATCATGGTGGTCCTCTTGTCTGCCTCGAGAGCCGTCGTTGCCGTGTGTGTTTGTCGTTTTGCTGCTCATTTATTTCGATTTACTGAGGCCTACAGAGAGAGGAATAAATGATTATTGTTTTTGAGATTAATTAATTAACTGAGTTATTCGAAAGTAACTTGATTTTATGTATTTAAATTAAACAGAGTTATCAGAAAGTATCTTTATTTCTTTAAAAATTGTCCAGATTTAATTGTTTGGTTTATTTACTAAAAATGAATACGACTTATAAAAAAGATCAAAAGTGGATTATTTTCATGACCTATTTGCTATGAAAATAACTGGACCGTGTAGTTTATTTTCAAAAGTATTTCTTTAATTATTTATTTATTTCTACAATGATGACCAAAATAATGAATAACCAGTTTTAGAGAGAGCTAATTAATCTATTTTGATTTTCAAATAAAAAAGTTAAGAGAGCTTTAACAATATTCTTATATAGAATATCATTAGAGATTAATTAATCACTAATTGTTTGATTTATCATGATATTAATATGATGTTTTCGGAAAGACTTTAATATTTTCAGGGTAATATTAATATTAATAAAGACTTAATTTTGTTTTAAGAAAATAAAGGGTGCTTTGTATTATTCAAAGGATTCAATTTTCAATGACGAAAACTTATAATTACAACTATTTAAGATTTTTACCATTAATCAAAGGATGTCAAATTTCAAAATGAACATAGTGTGTTCAAGATTAATGCAAACAGAACTCAAAATGTATTTAGTTTTGTTGGTGCATTGAAATACAGTTTCAAAGATGGCTCTTTCAATTATGGTCGATAAATAATAAACGAATTAAAAGGATTAAGGAATTAATTAAAAGATTTCAAACGATTTGAGCAATTGAGCATCATATCTGCGCTGGAAATCTATCCAAGAAATCAATTTTTTCTCCGAGTGGCTGTGGAATATTATTTTAGATTCGACGCTGCGTCATTTGGGCATTGATATGGCGGCTTTCCAAGGCCCGATTTGGCCTCGCCAGTTGCTACCACTATATGTTATGTTTGTTACCTTCCACAGATAGATAATGCCGGTGCCGGTGCGATGCAGGTGGCGGCTGTGTTGGATTTTGACCTTTTTTGGGAGAGAGCTTGGCAAAACATTTGTTTCGAACGACGGAAACGCGTGTCTATGCCGCTTGCTTACAAATTCGTGGCTAATTAAAGTGCCACCCGGCCTGAACTTTGACTGAAATTAAGCATGCGCCATGTGGGCCGTCGACGATGGCGAAACGTGATCGTACTCCCATTTTATATTTTTTGGGTCTCGTGTTTGCCTCCGTTGCTATTTCCTTTCGAGATTAAGACTAAGCCCAAGACGCTTATCGGGCCTAGAAGCATTACTGCGAAATTCTTGAGGCTCCCGATGGGCAAATATGTAGTTAGCCGGGCTAATTTACACAGCACTTAGCCGGCCTGACACATCCACGCATTATTCCAGATATCCATAGCCAGGTTGGCGGCGATAAGCGCAAGAAATTAATTTACTATTAGCAGTCCCGGCATTCTGTTTCCCTATTCCTCTATTTCCCTACTTATTTTCGCCCAAATTGCGTTTCGGCCATGTGCCGTCGTCGTCTGCGCGTAATTTATGCCTCGCGTTTTCACATTTGGTCGCGCACACTTCCGGTTGCGTATGCGTATGCGTTTATTTATTTTATTTACTTTATTCCTATATTTCCGCAGCTCCGGCTCAGGTCAGTTCAGCACGACTGGCTCGACAGTTCATCGCCAGGCCATTAGGGATCGATCCGACCGATCGACCCGTCCTGGAGGGCTGCCAATAGCTGTGCAATTTGTCAGCACCCAGCTAATTGGTGCTGCCTCCGCGCCCGCTGCTTGACTAATGCATTTCGGTTTACTTCCGTTCGGTTCCGGATAAATGGGCCAACAGGTAGCTGAAGAGTGCACTGGGGAAAATACTGCAGGAGTTTTAAAGCAAAACAAAATTAAAATAATAGGGAGAGTGGCGAAAAACAAGCCTCTCTAGATTTTGCAAGAGATATATTAGAATTTCTTTGGTCAAAATTTAGAGCGAATAATTTATGTAATACAAAGAAAGATAATTCATATTTAATTAATTAATTAGGATAATTATAAACATACCAAAGATTTATTTATTTAAAATATAAGTACTATGGTATTTAATTATGTATGAAGCTTCACACCGATTCAATGTCGTTATGATTATTGAATAAAAAGTTAAAATATATACGATTATTTATATTAATTAATTAGAAATAAAGTGTGGCATACATATAACACAAAATTTTTCTTCATAAAAAACACTAAAATAGAAAGTGTTTTTATATAAGTATCACTTATGAAACTATTAAAATGATAATAAATATGCAAAATCATTTATGTAAATATTATTTAGGAAATAAATACTTATAAATCGTTTATTTATTTATTCGGTTAGATACTTGGCAGTTATAAATGTTTATAAGCCTATGTGGACTTTAAATTTTATTGAGACTGTTTTTAAATATTTTCTCAGACATGCGATACATTTCCTTTTAATTTTCCGAGTGTAGAGAAACGCATTCCTGCCCCTTGAATCAGCAAACAGGATATATCCTCCCTATCGCTATCCCTATCCCTGTGGCTTGTAATTCACATTATCAATGTTTTCCGTTTGTGCTCGCATTTCAGCTCACGATTTGGTGAATCAGAGAGGTTTAGCGATAGCCTTGAACTGGTGGCATTGTAAGTGCTATGTCCATATAGTACCTGCACCGGGAGTCTCGTGTCCTAAGTCCCGGGGTCTTTCCACCCAGTTGCGAAATGAGCCCGATCTTGGGGAGCACGAGCCCTCGGCTTCTTTCTCGCACGGCTGCTCAAATTAAAATTAGCATAAATCGTCTACGAAAGCAATGTAATTTTCCATGGAAAATATGCCCTCCGGCGGTCGTCGCAATTTATTGATTTAAACTTTTAGCTCGGATCTGTTTGAACAAGCCCTATAGCGCCTTTATAGGCGACTATTAACCGCCCGCCACTTGATCTCGCATATTTGTATTTGCCAACCAGCGAGTATCGATCGAGTACTGAAAACTGAGCACTGAGTACTCGATACTCAGTAGAGTGAGTGAGTAGTGAGTAGTTTCATTGTTGCAACACGACAAAGGTCTGGAGGTCTGGCATGCAAATCTACTTTGGTATGCAAATTAAGTGACTCAATCGACGGGGTGGTAAAGCAGCTAGAGCCGGAGCTGTGGACCAGGAGGCATCATAATCATCTGTGTCCATGGCGAGCCCACTTGACAGCCGGGCAGAGACAGACCTACCATACTCCAATAATTGAGAGGTGTTTAATCGTGTGTTTCGTTTTTGTTTTTCTGCACATTCACGGACCCCCGAGAGACCCAGAGATTTAGGCCTTTCATTCCGAAACGTTTCAGTTTGGGTTTCCACAACTAACATACGACGAGCTACCATTCCACTCGATCGCTGTTTGCTCTCAAATTATCATAAGCAAATATGGTTAAGATGCCAGACCAGACCAGGCCAGGCCAGGCCAGACTCGGATTCAGACCTAAAGATGCTTCCACTTTTCAGAGCCCAACTTCAACCTGAAGTGCTAAAGTCGCTGGCGACGCGACGCTCTGAGAGGCGCTTCTGTTGTGTGGACCCTTGAGTTATTACAATATTATATTCAAATCTCAAGTGCCACCGGCTCCTCCGCGGCGTCCCCCTTCCCTGGCACCTCTCATTCTCATCTCGGAGAATCTGCATATTTCCCCGGAGCATCATAGTTGTTTGTTTGCCCGCCAAGCTCATCGAGTTGGCACTCGGCGGCGATGCGTGTTAATGGCATGTGTAATAACAAGATCATGGACTCGAAATCGGTCTTTCGAAAACAATTGCCAACCGTTGAGGGATTAATATTAAGAGCTACAGCTATTATGGAGGTTAAAAGTCCTCTTAAAATGTGAATATTTCGGTAATACGGGACTTACTTCGTGTATTAAATTTGAATATTTAAATACATTTTTTTGGGTTTTGATGTTAACTACATAATATCAGTTAGTAGCCCTTAAAAGAATGCATGAATTTCAATTCAGAAACCTTTTCTGTGCTACATTTTATTAGGTAAACAAATCATACATTTAAAATATTCTTCTAACTTCTAAGATCAAAGATCGCAAAGGTATCCACAAGAACAATATTGAATTGAAATTAGCAAAGAAGACATAAAATATATACATATATACTTCTTCCTCAAAGAAGTACTATTTATTTAGCTAAAACAAGATTATAGTTAAAGGCAAGTTTATAATAAAGCCAAGAAGCATCAAGTAATTTTATTAAGAAATTAATATTTATATTTCCTAATTGCAGGCATTTTAAGTGCTAATCGAACAACAATTTTCTGTAGAAATTTAAAAAAATAGGTCAACAAATATCTGACAATTTCTTCGGTTCCCAAAATGAAAAATATTTTGCAAATTAGATTATCGCTCGATCAGAAAACCTTTCAACTCCCGCCAGATCGACCACAAAAGGCGAATCTCATATGCTGCATTTCATTACCAAAATGGTGGCGAGATCTGGCCAACGCCACAGAGGCCCCAAGCGACCAAAGCCAGAAAAGTTCAATGGCCAAAACGGTGACATCAAAGCCGAGGGCAGCGGATTGCCGCCAGGCAGGCAGTCAGAGAGCCCGAGTTAACTGACTAACAAAAGAAGAAAAGTCGTAGTCGGGAGTCTGAGGCAAGTCCGGTAGTCCGGCGGGCAGAAGAAACCATTTCGCTGATAAAAACATCCATTATGCGTAACAATTTGACGGCTTCTTTGGCTACCGCAACCATTCCGAGGCGGCATTCCCGCTTTCGCCTTTGATTGAGTGGCCGAGCCGGGATGGAATCGAGTGGAGTGGAGTGGCGTGGCTAGCCGCGGGGTAATTGTTGTCGCTAGGCCACGGATCGGATTGGATCGGATCGGAATGGATCGCCACGGATCAGGCCCGAGTGCGCAATTACAATGGCCGTGATAAAGAAGCCAAATAGAGAGGGAGTGTGCGCGCGATGACGATGGCGAGTCTTGCGCTAACGTCAAAGAGGAAATGCCTTAATCTCGTGACAACAACAGGCCTTCGTCTCTACTCTTCTTCCTCTGCGTTCTTGCTATCCCCTCCCTTGTTTATCCAAGGTGCACAGTAAGAAAATTTGCCCACTTGTTGCTTAAGGAAAGAGCGTTGAGGGTCCTGCTTCAAGTACACTTTTATAAGCATTGAAACAATTGATAGTTTTTACCAATCGAAATAAGATGATTTATTTCAATTATTTAAATAAATAAATAATTAGAAATAAATAAAATAAATTTTCTTAAAAGTGGTTAAAGTTTCCCCAAGAAATACTTAAATTACCTCATCTAACATCCAAGTTTCTTAAGTTGGTTGCTTGTTAATTAATTTATAATTATTTTTAAATTTCCCAATTTCCCTCTGATATAGAACTAGATTTTTCCAAGTGCTTTCCAGCAACCTGGCGAGTGTTGGAAATTTGTTTGTTTGCCGCCAGCCCATAACGTCATGAGGCCAAATATAGCGGGTCGAGTCGCCTTGTCTCCGATTCCATTCCGTGTCTTATTTGAGCATCGCATTGCTACGCGGATTTGGAGCTGGAGCTCACCTGGCTCTGGCATCTAAGTAGCTATCTGTATATCTATCTGGTCCCTATCTCCTCCACCTGCTCCACACATGGCACTAGTCATAGTTGACACTTTATGAGCAGACTCGCCTCCATCGCCGCGCCGCCTTGATTGCTCTCTAATGGCGTCAAGACTTTCGCTTTTATGGTGCCTGCACTTCCACGAATCCTAATCAGTGCCCGGAGCACTTGCCGCGACTTCATTTAAATGGGAAATTCTTGGGTATGCGCACACCATGTACTATAGTTTTTGTATAGCCCGGGAATTATCGGGAAATACTGCGGCCAAAGGAGGGAGTTTAATAGCAATTAAAAAGGGAGTGGAGTCTGGGAGGAATTGAGCAATTTAAAGGGTTTGAAATTGATAGAAGAAAGACGTAAGACAAGAAAGCTAAGTGGGAATACAAGGAAAAGATAGCAAATTAATAGAAATATAAATTATTTCAATTGCTTAACATATTGAAAGTGTTAAAAGTATGTTACTTAAGAATTAAATTGAGCTAAATCATTGTGGAAATAAATATAAAATATGAAATACCAAACAATTTAAAACTATCTAAGCACAAGCTTTTGGGGTTATATTTAACTAAAGAAAACCTATAATATCCGGAGTAAACCGACTCCCTCCCCCATATTTGCTGTAGCTTTTCATTCTGGAATTTCTGAAGTTCTCCATTCTGGCGCCAGCGATGTTTGGAGGAGATCTAGACTAACTTAATTGTTTGCCATTCGAAATGCTAATCTTGCAAAGGGCTGGCAACCGCGTTACACGCTACATAGCCCAGCCCAACTGCCCCTCCCAAAAGGGGGTTCCTGTTAACGTGGAAAACAACACGCATACACAGCGGAAAGCGGCAAACAAATATGGCGCAAAGTCAAACAAAAACACGGCCATTACTCAATGGCGGCAAAGCGAGAAAAATTTATGCTACCTCTGCAATGGAGCTCCCTCCAGGAGAGCAGAAGCCTCTCCTCCATGGTACGGGTTTCTATGGCTCCTCCGCTAATCCCGCCGCATGTGAGGCGTCAAAAGCTTAAATATTTACAGTCCCGAGAGGCAGTGAGGCACGAGAAGCCACAAAAAAGCAGACAAAATAAGCAAACGAGATTAGAGCAAAGGCAGAAAGAGAGCGCGCGGACAAAAGCATGAAAAATATTTGTTAAAAGGCAAATAAATTGCGGAAGATAAAGATCTAATTTTGATTAAAATTTAAGCTTTTTCACAACCTCGCCAGCTACCGAACTGAGGCTAATTTTAAAGGGGGAAGAATTGAAACCGAAAACCAAAATCCAAAAAAACCGGAGGATCCACAGGGCGAAACCGGGGCTAGAGAGGTAACCGGGGGAGCAGAAATTAAAACTTGTCGCATCCAAAATTTATGTTTGTCTTGGCAGCGAGAGATCGAGACAACAAGAAAATGTCTTTAATAAATTAGAGGCTGGGGAGGAGAGGCGACTCGAGTCGACTTCGTTATCACGGCGTGGACAGCACGTTGTTGCTATATATGGCAAACAATACGGTACTTTTAACACCAAAATCAGGGCCCCACAATCCTAAACAAAGGCCAAGACAGCACAGAAGCGACAGACGCGTAGCTGCCGTTCGAGCAGCTGGCCCAGACAGTCCCCACAAAAAAATCTAAAAGAGTTACTGGAAAAAATAAAGGGTTATATATGGTATAATGTTTGAATTGAGGAAGTTATTTGTAGCTTTTTTACTGGATTTTTCAAGCAAGGTAAGGGTATATTTTTTATATATTCCTGTTTAAATTTCATATTAATAGATCACTCTCTTTTTTAATAAAAATAACCAAGATTTGCGGCTGTATTCAAGTTTTTTTTTATTACAAGATATATGACCCTCAAACCATTGCATACTTATTAGCGTTAGCCTAATTTGCTCTTTTGGATTCACTAAATTCCTCCCTGTGTCTGTATTATTTAAGGTATTGTCTTTTAGAATAGTAAATATAACGCTCTACCTTGTTCCCACTATTCAGAAATCTATATCTTAAAATCCGTGTCATTTAAGACTGTACTTAGCTTGCCCAAAGAAAACTATACAATTCAATGTGTTCTTAACTGTTATGAAATAAGACTAACAATGTTGTAATTCTATTTTCGAGCTAAATATAAAATCAAACTAGATATTTCTTTTCGTGTACACCTACAGGCGCAACCACAGATATACAGATACAGATACGTAGTGGACGGCTGCCCCCATTTGCATATGAATGTGGTAATGATTACAAATTTCGCTCGTAAAAATGTTTAGTTTGTTTTTTTGTTTCATTTTGGGAGCATAATTAACTATGTATCCGATCCGTACCGATCCAATATGTATCTGTATCTGTATCTGTGTTTCGGATGCGTTGCGGTTGGGTCAATTTACTGTCCCGGGATGGCTGTATCTGGGAGATGCGATCGTGTATCTTGTAGCTTGGTATCTGGTGTATCGTGCTTAATAGACCCGGGGATACGCATGCGCAGCATCGGATGTCAATGGACTTGGCCCGGCCTGGTGTTCGGTGGGAAAGTGTTGAGCCGTTTACATTATGGGGCCTTTTATTGAATGAATCGGACCTTTCACAGCCAATTAATAGCGGCTAACAAGATCGATGCTGTAGCAGATAAGCCAACGAGCTGCATAACTAATGGCCCAAGTCTAGTCTGCAGAAGGTGTCTGAGAAAGCCACTCACCGAAGGCCCACGCCCACAGTGACTTCTCTGTGGTATATAGTAAACTATAGTAAGTGGTAACTCAGCAAAAGGATCTGGACCTAGCTTCCAGAATCCTGGCTGGACGGGCTTGTGTTGATTGCGGCGCGTTACCTTAATTTCTTGGCGCCACCAGCACTCACTCGATCCCGCCGCCTGCCTCTCCTTTGCTGCGTCATAAATTTAAAACTCTTCACTCCATCATTTTCGTGAGCGAGTGCAACATTTGACAGGTAAATGTCTGGGAAAAGGCAGCCAGAAAAGCAGAAAAAGGCACCTCTCTGCTTCTCCGCTGACTGGCTGCCGCGCCCTCCTTCGACGATGGCCATTTCCAACTCACAGTATAGACCCGCACTTGATACCCTTCCATAAAGGATTTCTATAAATCGTCTTATACAGTAAATGCTACGTTTGTTTTGTAATTTTAAATATAATATTTACACAGGAGTTGTGGAGTTATATCGAAGATAAAAAAGAATGAAGACAATGGATACATTAATTAACGAAATATAACCAAAGAATTTGAAAATAAAAGAGTTTGGATCAGATGAAATAATATGATATTATGACGGATTATCTGTAAAGATTCTTTACTAGATATTATTAAATATATTAAAAAATATAGTAACTAAATAAATTCCCCTTTAACAACTTAGTTCCCTGGAATACTTATATTTGGTTATTTTTTAAAAGCTCTTTCTAAATATACTTTTTAACTAAAAGAATATTAAATAATTATACGTTCTTTTAGAGAGCAAAGTCCCAAATATTTATATAATATATATAGTTTATATCATATTACTAATAATAATTTAATTTAATGCGATTTATATATGACTTATTTATTTCCAAAGTCTTAGAGCATCACCACTTCGATGTCTTTTCAAAAGCCCATCTTTTTTAATATCTTTTTTTTTATTAATTTCTGTTTCTTTATATTCATTTACCTTTGTTCTTTTTTTTGGGTTGTTAAGCAGTTGACCATAACTTTTGACAGATTTATTAGGGAATATTAATTTTTATATCGGACATTTTGGAGGAGAGGTGTGTGTGAGCGAGTGCGATTATCACCTCTCCAAGGTCCGCGGATCTGCTGTAGGTAAGCCCGCTTCTTCAGGGGGATCAACCCAGCGATCAGCGATCCCTGGCAGAGAGGACACGAAGACCCAGTCCCGTCCCGGTTGTTGTTTGTGTGCGCCTTTATCCGCTGACTGGACGGCGTTGGAGCGGAGCGGGCGTCGCCGGGGCAGCCGTGGCTCGACGTGTGAAAATGCATTTGCATATTCAATCAACGGCACAATAAATATACCCATACTACACACGAATTCATACAGAGTCGTTAAACAAGATTTACATATGAAAATAACAAAATATTTAACAGCAGCCGCAGACGGGCTGACTGACTGGACGCGGCTCTGATGATGATCTTAAATTGAAATTGTCAATACGAGCCGAGAGCTTTGGCGACGCGGCGACCCATAAATGCGTGGCCATACGGTCCGCGATCCACGGGACCCACAAAGTCCGACTCATGCTCACTCCGGATCTGTTAATAGCGACGATGACTTGCCGACTTGGCCGACTTGGCCGCTGCTGCGGTGTGGCGAAAATATTTGCGTGGGCATTTTGGCCACGGCTATTTTCGAACCGAATTTGTACTAAAATTAACATGCCCGCCGCAATGGAAACGTTTCCCGATCGTGTGCTCTGTACGGGCAATCATGATCTCCACTGTGTCAGCTCCACAATGGGCGGGTGTGAGAGCTTGTCTCATGGGCACTCGACACGCGCCCGGGAAATCCACAGCTGCCTGCCGGAAAGTAGCGCAGCTCCAGCAACCAGCAACCACTTTCCATTTCCGATAAGCGAAAATCGGTGGCAGCTGGAGGCTGGCGGGCAGCGTCATGGGAGAGTTATCAGCCGCGTGCCCCAAAACCGAATCCAAATGCAAACCATAAAAACAAATTATGAGCGATACGCTAAATCGAGCAGATGCACTCGAACGGAACAATCATAATCTCGGGGCGGGGTGCGGGCATTTCACTTAATGAAAATGTTGGCACTGCAAGTCAAGTGCCTCGAGCTGTAGCCGCACAAATAAGTGTATTTATGTTTCATGTGCACAGGAAAAAATTAGTAGAATAACTAAATAAATGAAATAGAATAGAACTTGCTCACTAAAGCAAATGGAAGTTAGCCTTTGTTTTTTCTTTGAGAAGGCTCTAAATATTTGTATTTATTCAGTCTCAGTGGTGTTTTGTTGATTAGCTAGAATATCAGTAACATACTTATTTGTATTGTTATTTTTTATATTTATATATTAAGTATTTTTAAACAATTTTCCTTAGAAATTATTAATTGCTTTCCTTATTTCCTAATTTCAATCGTGAAGAACTCATTTTATTGTCTAAAAATACATTCATCTGTTAGAAAAGATGCAAAGCTTTTCCCAGTTGAGTTCCTAAGACTTGCTAAGCCTGTATACATGAATTAAAAGGTTTTAAAATTAGTTTTAAATAAAAAATTATAAACTTAGTTCTATATGCCAAAATAGAGTAGTTATTAAATATTTTAATGAGTTTATTAGTAACTATTCTCATAGGATAAGCCTTCATTCTTACAATGCAATGTGGAAGATGTTTTTTTGGTTTAGATTTAGATTTCATTGGAACAATGCCTTTCTAACGCCAGAAATTTAAAACTTAAAAATAATGGAATAGTTTTTTTTAATCAAAATAAATATAGAAGAAGAATAGAATAAATTAGAAGAAATTAATAATTTCCAAATATATTTATTTCGTTTTTTCGGTTACTGTGTAATACCCATGAAACACACTCAATCCGAAATTGCTGCACGCAAGTGAAAAATGTTGGCGCCAGGCGCCACTAAAAAATCTTATGAATGAAGTAGACACATTTTTGAGTTGTCGGTGTTGCCTCCATTCCCCGCTCCCATTCCCCAAGATTCTTTTCCTACCACCTTTGTTTGTTTGCTTTCTTCG
The DNA here is from genome assembly GCA_008042655.1 of Drosophila burlai. Taxonomy (NCBI): domain Eukaryota; kingdom Metazoa; phylum Arthropoda; class Insecta; order Diptera; family Drosophilidae; genus Drosophila; species Drosophila burlai. The sequence continues at coordinate 14,506 of VNJT01004602.1, read as the reverse complement.
GTCTGTCTTAAGCGCAGTCCCGTAGACCGGAATCGTGTCTCCTCTCTCTGGGCTTAGCCCTCTGTCTCCGCGTAACTGCCCGTCATTATAATCATTTTCTCGGAAAGTTCTCGCATTTATTAAGTTATTAAAATGAAATTAACAGGTTGTCTTGGAAAATACTGAAAATTCTCAACTAATAAGATGGAATTAAATGGAAAACTAAGTCTAATTTGTTGAATACTCAAAGGGGAATGAAGAATAATATAGTAATCAGGATTAAGCTATTAATATGATTTGGAAATTAAGTTTATATTTGGAAGACATTATAAGTTTTTAATAATTTATTTTTAGAACTTTATTATTTATTTAAACTTTATAATAAATATTAATAGAAATCTAAGTAGAGTAGATAATAGGTAAAGAAAGTATTTTTTTCTGGAACATTCATTTAAAAGTCTTTACCTTTTAGGAAAAAGAAACAAAGTCTTTTCTTTGTTTTCTGATTAAACGTAATATTCCCGGTTCTGTAACTATTTCAGTTAAGTTTCTGTCACAAATTCTCTTATAAATTTTCGTATTAAGAAAAAAACTGCATCTATCACACCTTCCCAGTTCATTAGGCCATCTCGTGGCTCAGAGCAACCTTTCATCAATCGCACTTGCTGCGGGGCTTTCCACGGCGAGTTTCCATTCGGATCCCAGCTACCTGGCTAGCAGCTGATTAGCCAGATCGTGTTCCATATTAAATCCACGCACTAAAGGCATTAATCACCGTTTTCACGCGACGCGCCGTCGCCGATGCCGAGAAGCCGCCTCCTCATTCTCTAGGAGTTGAACTCGTTAGTCCTCCAGCCTGACACGTTGCCCTGGTGGCCAGTGTGGTCGGTCGATGGCCAGTGTGGTGGTTCCAGGAAAAGCCGACTCTCCCGAGGATGTTAGAGCCGCGGCCGCGGAAAGCGTGTTGACTAATGACGCGCATTTAGCAGCGATTAATGGATTTTATGAGCCGCCATAATTTTATGGCACATCAACTGGCCGCCGGCTAGGTATTTCCAGCGAATTTCCCCGCAGCGGAGCCATTGACGAGGCCGGAGCTAGGAGGATCCTGAACAAAGGCAGCGGGACCTGCGGTTTTATTGCCCGTCCCACGGATCTTACCTGGTCGATCAGTCTCGAGGCACCGGCGTTAGGTACTTGAGGTTTAACGAGACTGAGTCCGTGCGTGGGTGGGTGCTCATATGCTAATCAAGTGCTCCGGCATCCGGGTCGATCCCTCGCCTGGCCCGCAGGCCTGAATAGGGCGTTTGTATGACGGCTAATGTCTCGCATAATAGAAATCACCTACTTAGAATCAAGTGCAAATTGTACAGACGCCGCCGAGCCACTTGAGAGGACGGATCTGGGTCTGGATCTGGATCTGGAGAGAGATCCTCTTGAGAGGCCCATATTTCAGTGCGACATGTAATCCTTGTATAATTGAAACAAAGCGCAATTTGTTTTTACAGTTTGTCGCAGCCCCCGTAGATCGCATTTTCCGAGCATTTGTGCCCTCCGGTTTGTTTTCATTTCCCTAAAGATGCCCTGTATATGCACTTTTGTTTGTCACAAAGATTTGCTCAAAGGATTTCCCAAAGAGAGAGAGAGAGCGAGAGAGAGAGGCTCCTGCGACCGGGACATATGCGAACATCTTGCGGTCGAACTTCGTTTATTTTTACTTAAACAATTTTCGCTTAAATGGGATTTGGGTTCGCCACAAGAGGCTTGGTTAAAGGATAACATCGTTTTGCCATTGTTGACACTGTGTGCCCGCTCCTTTGAATATAACTGGGGACAATTGACGGAATGTTGTCATCTGTCTGACATTATCTGTTTGGATTTAGACTTTAGACTTTGCTGATCTCCAGAGGGGAGCCAGCCTTAAGTGGCATCTATTCCGCAGCTGGATCAGAGTGTTGATATAGCCGGTGTTATCTGTGGATCTGGCAGGGAGTATAGAATGGGATGTCCCATAAATTAGCCGGCAGAGAGATGGGATCCCTAAATGTTGCGTAAACAAGTATGTAAAAGAATAACAGTCGTGGGTCTTGTTGAGCGAAAATGTTTTCGGGATAAAAGAAAACATTTGTGTTTTCAATAGGGTTTTGGTGTTATCTTTCGGTTTACAATAAAGTACTACGTATGTATTATACAAGAAGGATTTCAATCTTGAAATTAAAAATGCATAGATAAACCATAGACATATTTTGTATTATACAAAGAAGCAAGAGGGTCAGAGGGTAGCCTAATACAAAGTAAACATAATGGTTTGTTACTTATTTATATATTTTTTAGCTTGAAAAGCATTACCCTTTCTTGATCATAGCTTTCCAGCTTCAGTTCCAATCCAGTTGATGTTTTCCCAGCTCAGAGATCTCTCTCCCGAAGCATCCACATCCATCGGCATACCACAAACGATTATCTGCTTCGGCGCACACTCGACGGATGCGACCTGGACAACGTGGACAACGAGCTGGACAACAATGGGGGCGGTTAAAGTACAAAGCATCGCACTTTATTAACTACTTGAGATTAGGGCTGATAAGGAGATAATCCCAGTCGGTCGGCCGTCAGAAGTGCAGAGTGCCCGGGTTCCACAGTTGCAAAGACCTCGACCGAACCACTTTCGGTAGCTGTGCCGGTGTAATAAGCATAACAATATCGCTGTCCGCCCAATTGACAAGCCAGAGGCCGATCTGGAGCGATCTTGGCTTGTAAAACGGATCACAGGTATGCTGGATGGAGGGGGAGAGGTGAGATCAATGGCAGCAGCTTATCATCAGAGGACCCGACCGATCCCGATCCACACGTCACTGCACTTTCTCCAGACATCTCGTCATCATGGTCGGGCCTCGGAGCTCGGAGGCAGCTGCCTTTGATCGGTGTAGCGTGATTTTAAGCCAAATTGGGCAAAGTCTTTGGTGCTGCCGAAAAAGCGGGGAATCGGAGAATCCGTGAATCCTGATCCGACCCCTAGGAGGAGTGGTGCCAATGTCAGGGGTCCTTCGCCGCACTTCTTCAATGGACCCGCGTGAAGAGGTAACATCTCCTTTGGCCTTCGTACGCAATCCCTGCTCTTTTGAGGCGTGGAGCTACTGCCGCGTAATGGGATTTGCCATTGTCTGCTCCTGGGATACCCTGCTATTTTCCCTTATTTTCCTTGTTTTTCCCATAATTCCCCATTGTTTTTCACGCACGGTAGCCGGAGATGAAAGGTAATTGAATTTCCAGAGCAGGAATGCCAAGCTGGGAGCTCCATCACTTCGATTCGATTCGCTTCTGGCTCTGAAAGCGAAGGCATGACAGCGCCTGAAGTGTTTATGCAAATGCATTCTAACACCTTGGGACACAAATATTTTCCAACTGCTTACAATCATATTGATAACTTTTATAAATAGCCCCGGTAGTTACACAGAGAGAATACGATCAACAAGAGAGCTTGTTTAGACAAGATCTAATCTGAAATGATTTATAATTATTTGAGGGAACCTTATACAAAATTGTTGAAGCTTTTATGAGAGATACTTAATTCTGATTTATTATTTTATTATTTTAAAAAGTATGAAAGAAGAACAAATTAACTGGAATTTAAAACTGAAAAGTCTAGCGTTCTTGTATTAATAAACTCAAAGATACTATAAATTAAAAGAATTCCCGTGTAAAAATTTTATTATTCTTATATGTATCTCTTTTTTATCATAGTATCTTTAAATAATTTATCTTATAATAAAATACATATTAATACCTTAAATGTCAGTACTTTTAAAGATCCTTGGCTTTGATATATCTTATCTTCGAATTTTGTTATACAAGTCTTCTTTTACTAACAAATCCCCATAGGTTTCAGAAATCCCACTTAATTCTACAAATCTTCTTAAAAATATATAAAGAAATATTCTGGAAATATATTCCAATACCTTGCAGTGTTATATATCCCATATAACCAATTCAGGTGCTACTTTCCTCCCCAATGCCCAACTCCTCACTGCCCCAACTGGGATCCCCAAGAACGACGGCTACTGGAGGTTGCAAGTGCCTGGCTGCAGCCACAACGTGAGGCGTAAATTAATTCTATTGAAGTCGCTGGCAGTTCTCTGAAAAAAATATATATCTATAGGTGTAGATACCCCACCGATACCCGCCTGCAACGGCTAGGTAAACAACAGTCCGGTGCAGCCAGTGGAGTGGAGTCCGAGACCGTATCGCGGGATGGGGTAAAAAAGTGTTGAATCCGCTGCTCCCGCTGCTGTTTGCTTGTTTGCAACTCGGACGACGTCGTGGCTCATTATGCGATCGCGTTAACCTGTGAAATTCGTTGTTTGCCCGGCTACAATACGGGCGAGGAGACGGAACCGCTCCAAGGAAAGCTACAGAGCTCAAAAGCTGCTGGAGGCTGCGAATGCGGGTGCGGGTGCGGGGTGGCTGCTTCTCTAATCCCAGACTATTGACAAAAACTCAATACCAGTAGTAGTTGAGTTAACAGTTGGCATTGGCATTTATGAATTATGGAGAGCCGAGCTTAGAACGAATGCAGCAATGCAACTGCGAAAGCCAGTGCATCCATCAGCCGGACCGGGCTTCGGGCGAAACAAATGTTTTATTAATGAAACGATGCCACCACAGTGTGGCCATCACTCCGAGGCACTCTGAAGCACTCCGAGGGGCAGGAGCAGCTTCACTCGTCTCTCTAAGCGAGACAAATTACCACATTTCAACACATACTCAAAAGCTGGCGCTGGGCCCTGCCCCCCAGTGCAGCAGCTAAGCAGATGAAGACTCCGAGGGGAAGGAGACTCAGAGGTGGCATTGTGGCTACATTCAAGACAGAAGTTTTGGGTTTCTTTGGCACTGATAATTCTAATTTTTAAGCTTTCCGGATAGACTTTAGCTGTATAAAAAATAAGAATATATATGACTATTTGAGGACTATAATTATACTCCGTAAATATTGAATAAAGATGGAAATCTGTATATATTATTATTAGTTTAATAGAACTGTTTTTCCTACTGAAAAAGTAAGCAACAGGCAGGAAACGTTCTTACTAAGAACTTCTTAGTGATATGCATCACCAGTAAATCCGTATAACCACCTGGATCTAAGGGACTATAAGAGCTAGAGTTTCAAAGTCTGGAGTCTATATCCGAATACAAGAAACGAATATGAATAAATATGGAAGGTATTACACAATGCAATTTCACTCTCTCTTAATTAATTACATTTTTGATAGCTCGTTGCTCAGCTTAACTATGGAGATGCTTTATAATTACATTTCTTCTTTATTTAACAATATTCTAGAATATTAGTAAATCAGGTTTCATCTTGTAAACTCTACAAAAATTCGTCAATTCTTTTCCCTTCAATTCAATACTCTACTGCGACTCTTTGGTATCATAATTTATGGTTCGCAACACTGTTCTCCACTTTCAAGACCCCCAGCCACTCGGTCTTCCCAGCCAAGTGGCCCTTTTGGCGCCCATTGCAATTGCGTGGCCCTTGCGGTCATTAATAAAAATGTTTTTTTCGTTGCGCCGTTTCTTGGCCAACTCCCAGAAAGCATGGGGAAAACAAACAAATGGACGGGCGGTCGCCACGGAAAGCTCCGGCGGAGCTGAGAGTTGGAGTTAAGGCTGGAGTCGGGGCTGATGCCGGATCTGGGGCCCCAAAAGACTGTTTGGTGGTGGGTCCACTCAGCCAGTAAGCCAGCCCCTACTTTGGGTCAAATAAGCCAAGTCAGAGACGTGAGCATGAATCAACCTGTCAAAAGTCTCGTTAACGCCAACAGCAGAGGAGATTTCATCTCTGGCATCTCTGGACTTCGGGTTAGGCCACAACGAATTTCAGGTGAGCTAAGAATTTGGGGGCTAATAATGATTTGGGTTCCAAACTCTTGCTTCAGACTTATGAAACACTGAAAAAGGAGGTACAAAATATTAACTCATGTAGAATTATGTTAGTTTGCATAAAAATTACAATACAAAGGTTTTAAGAATGCATATTTAATTTATTTCCTAAGTAAATATTGATTCAATATATATTTATTTATTCTATCCATTAAGTTCCAGTGATTTTAAAGTACAAATTTCTTGGTAAGGTTATATTTTTAAATGGAAATTGCAGGAAGTAATTAATCTTAATTAAATAACTTTACTTAACTTCAAAATAAACCGATCAAAACAGATTTATGTAAATGTTTAAATTCCTAAGTTTCTAAAATATATTTTACTATATAAAAGCAAACTTGAGCTCTTTGTCTTTATATTAAAATAAATATTTATAAAGAACTATATTCCATTTCCTCAACCAAGCTTGTTTCCTTCTAGCCCCAAACCTAATGACTTCCTCAACTTGACCAAATCAGCGGGCCACCAACGACCACCACGAAGCTCGACCAGAAGTCACCATTAACCCACTTGCCATGGGGACACCCTACATCCCAAATAACATACACGCATGATTATGAGGCGAGGCAGTAGGGAACTGGAACGGGAATGGGAACGGGAACGGAACTCCAACTCAAACCCGAATACGCATCCGAGTCCCAACCCTAACCCGAACCCCGAGGGGCTGCCAAAACAAGCACAGGCTGCACCACAAGCACAAGATTTCATTAAACGCCGCATTTGGGCAGCCCAAAAAACTGGCGCCAGGCCATGGCTATATAATCTGAAGACGCAACTGCAACAAATGGGCAGCAATTTCTACATGTTGCGAGCAAATTTGGCTGGAATGCCAGGCGGCAAAGGAGGAATGAGAGGCAGGAGGAGGTGGAGCAGCGAGCTCCAGGGCAATGAAGTGCGCCGTTGGGCTGCTAAACGATCTTGCCACCGCCCGTCCACACTGTGCCCCACACACACAAGGTATAGGTATTGGGAAGGAGTTGGGGGAACCCAGCGGAGAGGCACGCACGAACTCCGAACCTGGGACAGAGCCAGCTTGTTAGCCGGGGCCAAGTCTGAGGGAGAAATTACGGGGCCAAAAGGGGTTCCGACCTGGCCCTTCACCGACTGGCAGCCGACTGGCGCTAACGCTGTCTACACTGGAAACGAATAAAAGTTACTTTAATATTTTTGTATACCAATTTCAGGATTTCTCCTTACCTTAATAATAAATAAGGCCTTAACTTAATTTTGGCTATACAAAAATATTAAGTTAACCTTAAGCTTCAGGTCATTATATTCAAAAGAAGCTAGGGTGTAGCTAATCCTATTTCACGCCAAAAGAAAGGCTTTATCTTGCGTAAAATGTTATAATTTTATTTCTGACCTTATCATTTTTATATTGCTTTATTTTCTTGGACTTCAAATTGTACCCTTAATATTTTCTGTCTTTATTTATTTCAAGTGTACTTGCCCACACGGAATTCGGAGGTGCAAATACGCTCGGGCCAGTCTCCAATTTGTGGCTGCGGAGCGATCATTCACGATACAGTCAGCGTCATCGCTGCAATGCCCGTGTCCGTGCCCAGGCCGGCCTCCGTTCTCGTCTTCGTCGGCTGGCCTGATGATGACTTTTGGGTTTCTGTTGCTGGACCTGAACCTGGACCTGCCTCCGGTTGGCCGTCGCCAACGTCGAAAAGGAAATGAAATATTTGTCTGGATCTAAAAAGTTATCATTTTATTAAAAAGCGGAGGCAATCAGCGCATTCACATATTAAACACGACTTGTGGGATCGCCGCGAAGAGAGGTTTGTAGGTCGAACAGTTTGGGAACGTGGGGTGAGTCACATTGCTGGACCGGGAACGGAATTGGGATCGGGATTGGGAACGGGAGACAGGGGCGTGTCCGAAAACGTCGCGTCAGTCGCCAGTACCTTTTTTCCGAAACTGAAAACTGCCCAACTGTGCCTGCCCTGTCGCCTCGATTATAAGTGAAGGGTTCCGAAATGTGCCTCTGGGCGTGGACCTGGGCTACGCTCATCTGGTTAGGTTACAAATGGATTAGTCTAGTTGCAGACTTGACTAATGTGCGGGGATTTGTGGCTGGGGTAACGCGTTCCTCTCGGATTCCAGTGGGTGTTTGGCAGTCATGTAAATTGACAAAATACGCTGACAGTTGGAGTGCATTTCAGTCTGGGAAATGTGATCTCTGGCCACTGACATGGACTGTCATCTCCGCAGCATTCATAACTCAATCAGAGAGCTCTTTGGTCGTAAACGCAGTCCGCTTATCTAGCCCCAAGGCCCACGCCCTGTCCCGGGTTAATAAACTCCCAATATAAATGTTTAAATTAATTAATGTTTACTAGCGCAGACGGGCGAATAAAGCTGGGGAGCTGGGATTTGGGATTTGGGACTGTGACTGGTACTGGGAGTGGGACTGGGACTGGGACTGGGGACCCACCGCACGACGACGAGCTGTAGAAACATTGAAATCCAATTAAATGACGGCCATTAAACTGCCAGCATGCCTCAAAATGCTGCCTCAAATTCATTTTTAATTGCTTATTTCATAAAAGAAAGAGTCTCTTCTGAAGAGAGTGCAACAGGTTCTAGAGACAGAGGTGCGTATTATCATATTAACGCTTCTCGTTCTCTGCTTAGCCGGGCCCTCCTCTAATGGTCAGGTCACTCGTAAAGATCCGAGATCGATGCTGGCGCAGGGAAACTGAATCCGAGATCACAAGATTTTTGATTGATGTCCTTGGCCGTCAAACGCTCGCCTAAACGGCTGCAATAAAAAATTTACCACATTGGAGCCCAGCGGGCGGTGCCGTGGCGCCAGTGATATATTTCACCCTTTTCCTCCGACCAACCGACCGACCGATCCCGGCTCCCAGAACAGCGTGGGTCTGGGCCTCGGCCTGAGAATCTTTGGGCCATCTTTGGGCCATCTTCGGGCCATCTTCGGGCCATCTCTGGAGCCGCATAAAAAGGTGGAAATGTTAAAATTTAATTATGGGTTCGGGCTGAAATTCGGTCCCGGGGAATACATATATCACTGCAATAAAACACACGGCCAGTCGACGCGATCGGAGTGTAGAAAAGTCAACAAAAATTTGTTTTTAATTTACAATTTAATATGCGTTATAAAAAATTGGACTCAATGACGAGACATAAATATTTATGAAGGCTCGCTGGACCAGAAAAATACTTCCATTCCGAAGAAGAGAACTTTGTAGTACCTCTTGGGTCAGGGAGTGCGCTACAGTTTTATATCTGGGATATCACCAGGATCCAGGAATGCTACGAGTCCAGTATCAGGTGTGATCGGTGCAGAGATAACACAATTATAAAACCATAAATCCAGATTGTAGCATCATTTTCACCCCTAAACACACACTATCTTCAGCTTGTCAGACCTCGTTAGCCAGTCGATATGCTCTCCACGATCACCTATCATTGGAGATCGGACACATTCCTGGGGAATTTGTCAAAGGCAACTTGTGACTCGATCTCAAATATGCCACACACATCACACACGCTGCTGGCCGCATAAATTGCCAAATTTCCAAACTTGGCTAAAAGCCGGGCGCCCGTTTTAGGCATTTGGAGGCGTCGATGTCGCCGTTTTCTGGGCCCGAGCCTGGGCCCCAGACAGCGGCTCATTATTTATTATGCATTCTATAAATATTAATGGATTTTTAAATGCAATTATAACAACTAATTAATAATGTGCATTTTAAGTTGCAAGCGCAGCCAGAGTCTGTCACTCGACGCGAAGCCGCTGGCCCAGCCTCCTTTTGCCTTTGACGTATTGCCTGACGTATTTATTGCCTGTTTTCTCGCTTCAACCGGAGCGAGGCAGTTCCACACGGGTGATGTTATGAAATGCCCGATACTCCAACAATACTCCGATCTCCGATCTGGCTCCCAACCCAACCAAAAACAAGGTGCGCGAAAAAATTAAACGAGAATGTCTGACAGAATTTATTTTAATTAGTGCGAGTGAGCTGTGAGCGGCATACGAGATGAGCTCTATCGGTGCAGAGAGAAAATAAGTGAGTGGTATGAAATGGCACTCAAATGGGTATATTATGACGATATGGTCTTTATCTCAAGTTGATTTATAGCATTAAGGTGTATAAAACACTACTACTAGATTATGATGATATACATATAAGATCTTTAAAAGTATTCCAAATATATTTCCCCACCACGCAATTGATTTTGTTTACCTTCATTCGAAATGCAATGCAATAAAAATATTAATGTTATTAAACATTTTTACCTTAGTTTAACCTTAGTCTTTAGTTTACTACCTAACATAAAAGATAAAATAATATTAACAAGTCTTAAAATAATAATAATTAATATCAATTGTTATTATTTAAAACCGATTTTCCTTATTAAAAACTAATAATTCCGGTCTAAAACGGTATAGGAAAAACCCTTATATAATTATCATATTATTCATACGATAAACTAAACTATTAATACCAAAGAGACAACCATATGAATATATTTTTGATACTACTGCATAAGATCTTAACTTATGTTTATTACTGTTTACTGTGTGGAAACCATTAACATAATCATATTTTTCTTGTCCTAAAGCTTGATTATTATTTCTTACTTCGTACATATGACCAAAAGTGAAGTAAAATAAGTTATCAAATTAAAATGGTATACCAAAGGTATTCGATATATAAATGTATATTATATTATATTATATTATTTTTGTGCTGTGTACAGATGGTAAGGCTTCGTTTCGGGGGGAGGTTCCGCCTGGCAAATGGCAAACGGTGAGGGGCTATCATAGATCTGTGAGTCGATCGGTGATCACAGGCTAGAGTAGAAATGCCGACACAGTCGGGTTTTCAGCTATTTGCTAAATTTGTGCCTGGCAAAAGATCAGCAATCGCTGATCGCGATGATTGCGCCGATCGTATCGATTACACCGTTCGACTTCTGTTGGGCTCAGGTCAATTGCTTTCGGGTCTGGGAAGGGGGTTTAAGTCCCTGGAAATCGATACCTCCGGCTGGGAGGACTCTGCAACCGAAGCTGTATCTTAAGTAGCTATTTTATGTTTCCAGATGCCGAGCCGCTGATAAGCCGCCGTTGGCGTCTCTCTACGCTGCATGAGATGAGATCGCGGCGATGATCGGTAGCCCAAAAGCACTTGCGGGCGCCATAATGCATCCAGGGAAATGGAAATGGGCATGGAAATGGAGAAAGATGGGAGCCGAGTGGCGACCCGCTCTCGCCGTGAGAAATATACATAATCTTGCTGGGAGAGAGGTGATCAATCCAGCCATCGATCGCCGATCGCCCAAACATCTTAACAAATTATAAGGCCCGATGGCGCCCTCTCCGGGTCGTCGTCGTCGTTAAGTATCTCAACTAGTAGCCGCTAGGCAGCCACGAAAAGTGATCATCTCAACGACAGGCCATCGATCATCCGACAAATGCCCAAAACTGAGATTCAGAGATCGGGGTGGAGTTGGAGACGGAGATGGGTTTGGCTGGCTGGCTGGGCTCGCATGCTGGCGTGGTAGAAAGCGTGTTGGAAAATTAAATCATCGTTGCTTGTGGTCCGGAGTCCCGGAGTTGCCTCTGCCTCTGCCGCAGACTCTGTCTTAATGATGCTCAACGCACCTTGAGCTGCGGCTTAGTAGTACCTACCGAAACCCCAGGAGGAAGAAAAAACACACAGAAAACCCAGTAAAAAGCCGGGAAGATCTCTATCAGCGGGTTAACTCGTTTAGCATTTAGTTGCAGGCGCCTATATGCCACGACTTGCGACTGCCAGCTAACTTTATCGCGTGGCTAGCATCTTTCCCAGGATTTGGATTGGGATTGGTATGGGTCTCGGTCTCCGTCTAGAGGCACACCCATTGCTTATTAGGCGCAGACAGTGTCGTTTATATCATTTATATTATTTTATGACGTTTCTTTGTCTTGATGTGTATCGCTGCCCTGGCTAGTTATGTGTAACTTGTAGTTTTGGCAGCTCACGAGGCAGGTGACACTCGGGTCCGAGCGGGTTAATTAGGGTTCTCCATGATTTATTGATCTGTCGGACCTAAAATGTGGCCTGTCCCCATTGATTATGGGCATTAATAAGCTGATGGTCTTTTAATATATGAATATGGCTGGCTGATCTGCGGGTTAGATGTTAATTACCAAAGCTTCCAATCGATTTGTGTCCGAAGAATCCCCTCCCACGCACCGAACAGAAGCTGGTAGCTCCGGTCCAATCTTATCCAGCCCCGAAACGAACACATGTCGTTGTCAACCTCTCTGGCAGCTTGACCGGCTACCGTTCAGCATCTGCAGATGCAGGGCGGCAGATAGCGCTGCTCACAAAGATGAAGGACACCGGGACATCGTCTGGCGCCAACTTGTACTTGAGAGAGCCGCCCCGGCCCCGGCAGGCCACTTGTCGCGTCTCTGCTCTCAGCGAGGATCTCCTCGGAGGACAATAGAAAATTATTACTTCAATTGGCGACAGGCGAGGGCCAGTGCGAGGGCTCAGGTACGTAACATCATGAGAATGCCGCCTGAGGAACACTTCACACCCAGAAAAGGGAAGGACATGCCGCAAAACGACCTGTTCTAGTTGCGACTGGGAAGCGTGGTCACTTCGTGGGCTTCGCCTACGTCTCCGTCTGTGTCTCCGACTGCGATTAGGTTTACTCCGATCTAGTCCAGCTCATTCCCTTGTCAACCCTGCCCGCATTACGTGACGCAATTACACCTGAGCTATGCCATAATGTCCTTTGTTGGTCCTTGCCTTTGTCGGCTCTTTTTAGCAGGCGTGAAGCGTTACAATTCCCTATCAAATCCTTTGTTCTAACTTGTCTCATACTTTATTATTTGTTTTAGGAATACGACTATTTTACGATTCTCTGGCGCCCGTCGACGCGGCGAGAAGTCATCCTTATTATAATCAACCTTCTCCGGCTGGGCACCGGAGATATGCCGTCTCGCCCGGATCCGGAGGCGCAGTGTGTGAGACATGGGAATGGCAATCATTTGGAAGAGCGTGCCAAGCGGGGACAGCGACCGCGACTGCGACATCGAAATGCTAATTTAATGGACTTCGTGGCCGAGACGAGATTCGGCAGACTTCCTTTCTAGTCAATTGGAGGTGCACTCAAGCCTGAAATTAGAAGTCTGCGGTAGAAGGAGTTGAGGTCTGGGGATCGCCCCTTGCAGGTCTGTGAGATGCACTTGGATTTCAAGATCAATGGCATGCACAGAACTTGATGGTAAAAATGTATAGGAAGAAAAAAAGAGATACAATTGTGGATTTTTAATATATTATCTTCGTTTAGAGGTATCGTTTAAATACATTTAAGTGTAATTACTATCATATAAAAATCCTTTTTTTATAAAAATCGTGTACCATTTCTAAAACGTTAAGATACTTGTATTTTTGGTTCTGGATCTTTATGCTAAATCTACAATTAATTTCAATCTCTAAAGAATAAAAATAACTATAACCATATAAATATATATTACATAATATATCATTAATTAGTATATAATATATCTATTAAGTTTTATAGCATATTTTAAATATGTTGTAAAATACCTAATAAATATCATTCCCTTTTACAATGTCTCGCCATAACCAGAGCTTTTCATTCCCTTTTAATTATTCGCAATGAATTAGTACCTATATCTTAGTCCCATATATATTATTAAACAAAATTCAAATCACTTAAATTAAATAAAATCCTGGCCATAAAGTTACAGATTTATTAAACTCTATACAAATCTTTTTAGTTGATCCAAATTCTCATTTAGAAATATCGATTTGCAAGTTATTTAAAAATTTAGCATAGGTTTTAAATGAAAATAAGTAAGGTACTTATTTTGAAACGAATTTAATTGCATTAAACTATTTATGTGGAAGTTTCAATTCTATTAAAACGACATTCATCGTGATGGGTTCAATATTTTGTTTGGTAAAAATATGTTTAAAACATTAGCATAAACAAGGCCTGAGTAGCAAAATGAAATCCCGAGACACTCAATTTGTTCTTAATGATCTGCAACTCATTAAGATGCAATTAAAATACTTCCTGTGATCATTATGGGACAGAATTCCGATCCACCTCCGTCCGCTGCCACTTCAGGGCGCAATTTCCAAGGCTGACAAGCCCTAATCAATAGGTTAATTGCCCTCCAGCCACTTGCAGTATGGAATGTACCTTTGTTTTTTTTTTGGGTTAGCAAATCAATAGCCCAAGGAGGCCCTATCGAAATTTCATCCAAAACGGGCAATTAACAAAGCCAACACAATTTATGTTTCACCTGTCCACATAAAAGTACATAAATACACGAGGGGAGACAGGCGATAGGCGATAGGGAACCCGGCTAATTACACGGGGCAGGCAGGCAGGGAGAAGGCCCAAGCGGAAGACGGCTGCAAAGGGAAATGGCAACGGACATTTTCCGACAGCGCCAAAAAAAAATACAAAGAAAAGATGCCAGACAGCAGAAAAGAAATGAAAATAAAAGAGAGGAGAGAAGAAAAGGCAGCTGAAGACAGCAGACAGGCGCGCTGTGGAAAATCTCACTTCTGAATTACAGGCCACG
>VNJT01004593.1:0-10952 GCA_008042655.1 Drosophila burlai | reverse complement strand
TCACTCCAAAATCTATATTGGTTTGCAAATTTCAAACGAGCCATAATGTGCCGCTTCAATAGCTTTGGTTTAGGTACCATGGAAAGACCCCAATATGTTAAATATCCAATAGAATGAGTACCAGCATGTATGTAGATCATTTTGACAACGAACTGATTGAATTTGATGATGATGACTGGAGCTATCAACAGGATAACGCTTTAATTCACACGGTACAGGTCACCAACAACTTTTTTAAAGATAAAAAATTCCAGTTTTAGAACGGCCAGCTTTGAGCCCCGACCTTAATCCTATCGAGAATCTATGGGGGATCCTCTCTACTCGTGTTTTTTAAAACGGCAGACAGTTTGAGACAGTTCGTGACCTCAAATCAGCCATAGACCGAATATTGACATGCAACACTACAATCTTCAGTTATTTCTATACCAAAACGGCTTAATTTAGTTTTAGAAAATAACGATAAAAGTATTAACTATTAATAAATAATAATAACTTTTTTTCAAAACAAAAATTAACATATAATTATTTACTATGCAGATAATATTAAATGTTGTTTTTTAGTTATAAGTAAATTTTAAATTCGTTAATTTTTTTGTTTTTTATATCTTAAGTTGTAATAACAATAAACGTTCATACCGAAAAAAAATTTTAAAAAATCGTTTATTCCTGTTATTTCAAAAAATAAAATGCACATATAATTATTTGTATGAGGTATGTATAAAGTATATACAGTGGCGAGCAAAATTGAGTTCATGTTTATGACTCTGACTTTAACTATCAATTTAACCATCAAAAAAATCACACAAGCTAATTTAACAATTTTTTTTTTAATATTATCCTCTATTTAATTAATTTCTAATTTTAGAAAAAAAAACGTCAACATATCAAAGAGGGAAAATTCTTAGAATAAAAAAACTAAATAAACTCACATAAACTCATTTTTGCACGTTTTACGTTTTGTACCTATTTACGATTTTCCCACATCTCTTTTCAAGAAACATTACCCAGATTTACCTATATATTCGTTCTATTGCTATTTTCGGTAGTCATTAAGTTTAAAATGTGATTTTGTGGAGAGAAATTTTTGTTGTGAATAAGAAAAATGTATTTATAAAAACCAAAAAATTCGAAAATTGTTAGAGAACATTAAAAATAATGTTGTGAGCCTGGCCGAAAGTGAAAATTCTACACGTAATATTGCCGATAAGCTTGATATTAGCCATTCTGCGGTGGTCCCCATTCAGATGTGGCGATAGCTGACCCCCAAGCCTCGAGTCGCAACCCGGACTAAATTATTTTAAAAATCCGATGCTCGTTTAATGATGTCCGAAATGCGATAAAACAAGCTATTAACACCAAAGGGTGATTGTATGGTCTTCAGCTGGACGGATGGAATCTGGACTGCTCAATAAACATTGCAGGACATCGAAAACATATCGAGAGTTTAAAAGAATTAGCATGCGTTTTCCGACAAGAATGTCAAAGCTCGGCTAAAATTTGTTGAAAATCAAATGAAATTTCAATTTGACCATTGACGATTAAAAACGAATTTTCTGGTCTTATGAGTCTACTTTTTAACCGTTTTTAGAGTGATGCCCATTCTTGTCTTTTTAATTTTAGTGCACCAAAACATTATTTAGCAAAATGGGACCACTCACTACGATTGAACAACGAGAACTCGTTATAAAACATTTTTAAGATAGAAATTCCCGGAGGAAAATATAAGAGATGGTTGGTCTAAGGAATTCCACTGTTCAGAGCATAATATACCGCTTTGTCCGTGAGAATAGAATGCACGACAAGGAGAAAATGGCGCCTAATAACATTTTAAATCTAACAGACGTTAAATCTATAACGTCTGGAAAATTCGGGAAAATCCCAAATTATCGGCACCGAAAATTGTCAATGAGGTAGAGGACGATTTGAGAAAGTCTAGCCACCCGAAAACAATTCGGATTGTGCTCCGGGAGCATGACTTCAATAGAAGAATAGCTCGAAACATGACATTCATTAGCTTGAAAAAGATCAAGAGGCGCAAAGGTGTCCCAGAAAAGCACTTGGAATAAGATTCTTCAATCAGGAATACAAATATATTTTTAGATGAGACCAAATTTAATCTTTTTAGCCCTGGCAGTTCATCCAACGTTTAGCGGAAGCCAAATACCGACTTGCAGACTAAAAACCTTAAAGCTACAGTTGAGCATGGTGGTGGAAGCGTATTGGTATTGACAAAACTAAATACCTCAAGATTTCAGCTTCTACCAGGACAATGATCCAAAACACAAGTCAGGCTTTGTATAATCCTGGCTTTACTGGAGTTACCCGAACGTCATGCAGCCTCAAGCATAGTCTCCTGACATAACCGTGGGAAATTTTGGACATAAACATATAAAAACGGAAGATATCTTATAAAACGGATCTAAAAGAGGCATTGATCGAGGAGTGGACAAAAATAAGCCCCAAAGTAACCCAAAAGTTGGTCGATTCCATGCCAAAAAGGCTTAAAATAGCATGAGACAACTCATTGTCTATCACTATCAAGTGATAATACCAAGTACTAAAAAAACCTTTTGTAGTCGTTAAGCCCCATGTAAACTTTAAAGTTGGTGCCTGCCAGGCACTGTCTGGTTGAAATAAGCTGTGACCTTATTTTTCGGTGATTTTTCGTTATAAATTTAAAAAAAAATATTAAAAAATTATTTAAAAATACGTGAATTCACGAATAATATTTTAGACATTAACGAAGTATCGAGCGTTTAAATTTTTTGTGTCCCGTTGGTTCACATAATATAGGATTTTAAAGTTTTAGATTGGGTCTGGTTGAAATAAGCTGTGAGCCACTGTAAATAAAAATGTAAATTTTGTGTAATAAACTATATTTTATTTATCCAAAGAATTTTAAAGTTATTTATTTATGAAAAACAAAAGAAACATTACATTTCCTATTAAAGCTTATAAATTAAAAAATACAAATTCATTAAAGTGAGAGGCCAAAAGTATTTTGACAAACCAGAATAGGCTACAAAATTAATATAATTTGACAAAACT
The DNA here is from genome assembly GCA_008042655.1 of Drosophila burlai. Lineage (NCBI taxonomy): Eukaryota > Metazoa > Arthropoda > Insecta > Diptera > Drosophilidae > Drosophila > Drosophila burlai. The sequence continues at coordinate 7,904 of VNJT01004593.1, read as the reverse complement.
TTTAAAACTTCAGAAGAAATTAATAAAAAATAAACCCTCCTTTGGCATCTATTACCTTTTGCAAACGTGTGGGAACGGATTTGATTAAATTACGAAGCGTTTCAATGGAAACTTCCTTCCACAGCCCTTCGAATTATTCAATTGTCTCTTCACGCGTTTGTGTTATGATTGGACTTCTCTTGCGTTTTATGTAAGCCCACATTCTCAATGATATTGAGATCGGGAATTTGGGGAGGCCAATCTAATTGTACGTCAAAATCCCTTAAAAACTTTGAAATCATTATTGATTTATGGCAATAAGCATTATCCTGTTGCAGGATAAAGTCTTGCCCAATGAGTCTGTCTCTGTAATGCGTGGTCATTTAGGGTACTCAAATAGTGTCCTTGATTCATTGTTCCATTAATGGGAACCAAATCGCCAAACCAAAGCAAACACAACTCCACATCACACTGCCGCCACCATGTGGTATACGTTGAGATACGGGCCTAATTTTTTTTCGAATATTTTGGGGTATTCTGCAGTAAATTTAATTTTTTGAGCCATGGTACTCAAAGGTACTCTCATCGGTCAACAAAAATATGGAGGCTTGTTATCATGATTTAGCAATGCCAATAGCTTTAACTTATTTTTAGGGAAAATAAAAGGTATTAGCCTCTTTCAATCGTCTTTCGACTCTTTTTCTACTAATTAAAATATCGTAGTCCTTTTTAACTTGAATTTATGCTGCTTTCGGTGTTATAACGACATCATCTTTGAACTTTCCCAGGATCAGACTGAATTACTTGTGGAATTTTTCTGATTATGTTTGTTAATTTGGTAGTATTATTTGCCGGGGTACTTTATAAAATTTGCTGAGGTTTTGAACCGAAATATCTGCGTGGTACTTTGTTACCATTTCGATCCGCTGGATTTGGCTTAGTTCTCGCTTTTTAACCATATTTGAATAAAATAACGGTACAAAATAGAAAAAATTTAACAATAAATATATTAAATCTGATAAACTCAACTTACAAATGGCAAAAAACTGTCTTTACTGCGTACGAAAGAAATGAAAACTAAATGAAGACAATGACAAAATACTTTTGTTTGGCTTATCAGTTTAATCTTTTGCTCTCTCACAGCTTTAAATGGACTCTCTTCCTGGAAAGTGAAATGGATCCAGTTACTTTAACGAGTACGGTCTCTCCGGAATATTGCTATCGCTCTGGAATATTGCTATGAGCTTTGACAAATTACTTTTGTCCACGATTGTATATACATATGTACCTGAGCTTGCACAAAAATCTAAAACGCTTTTTTAAAATCAAATGTTTCGCAGACAGAACGACAAATAATTCTGAGCAGAAACTCTCCAACACATCCTTGAGCGACTTTTAAGGAGTCTCCGCGGAAACTCTGGGGTTTTCCATACATATGTCATGTAGACATTTCAAAGAGCAGGCGGGGATTGATCGGGAGGAATCCCTGGGGGAATTCCTAGGGATTATCAAAAGGAAGTCCCCACGGAATCATATTAGGAATCACTGAGGACCAACCCCAGTCCCCGAGGAGTCGCTGAGAGAATCCATGGGAAACCGGTGAGGAGTCCCCGAGGAATCGCCTAGGAAAGCCCAGGGAAAAACTATAGAAAATATAGGAATCTCCCCTTTCTAGTAAAAATCCGGAGTAATTTATTCCTTATTTTTGTATTTAGTTAAAAAATGTTATATTCTACCAAAGTGTATTAATATACAGGGGGACATCTCATACAAAAAAATCTGTTCAGTGGCAGGTTCCAGCGGTAGAACCCGAATTTTATCTGTGAAAACAACCCAGCATGCAATATGAGCGTTTTCGGAGGGTTTTCTGATACTTTTTTTCGAGGATTTACACTCATAAAGTGTCCAGAAAAGAGTCAGAAAAGAGCGTTTTTTCCCTTGAAAATCCAGGATCATAAAGAGGGCACTTTTTAGAGTTTAATATGAGTCTTTTCTGACTGTAAAATATGTGCTTTCACCTTCCGAATGAAGCAGTGAAAACCCTCTGAAAACGCACATAAAAGTTGCCTTTTCTGACACTTTAAATGCTCCAAAAAGAGCCTTTTATGTGCGTTTTCAGGCTCCTTAATAGCTCCAATAGGAGTGTTTTATGTGAGTTTGTTCAGGCTCTTAATTTGCTCCAAAAGGTACTTTTTTTACTCTTTTGGGTTTGTACAAATTATTGAAAAAATGTTTATATATTTATACATTTCTTTTATTTTATATTTGACCTTAATAGTAATAAATGTGAACATAACTCGATGAATTCATATAAAAACATAAACATATTTCCTTTAAGTGTTGTTATCGCCATGCCAAGAATGCACTTTTCCTTAGTCCCCTTCCAGGAATACTTGGTGGCATCTTAATAGCTAAATATTTCTTAAACGATTATTATAGTCATTTCGGCTTGCTTAATGAACATTCTTTTTTATTATTTATTATATAGTCAATATACTTACTTATAATTTATATATTTATATTTTAAATTTTAAAATTCCCTGCTACATATGTATAACACGTCCGACTTTCAGCTTCGTTACGCGTAAACTGAAAATGTTGCATAATTTTTAAGTCACAAGAATCTGCATTCCGTTATTTTACTTACCACAGCTCCGAAAACGCTCAGAAAAAGCAGATTTTTATGAGCCTATGTTTTTAAAGCACTGAAAGGGCTCCGAAAACGCTCTTATTTATGTGTTTACTCAGAAAACGCTCAGAAAAAAGATATTTTTATGAGCCTATGTTTTTGACGCACAGATTGGGCTCCGAAAACGCTCCTATTTATGTGTTTACTCATAAAACGCTCTGAAACTTTTAGGTTTATTCGATTTTTAGGTCGTTTTTGGAAATATTGTGTTTTAGTTTTTTTTTTGTTTTTAATTGTTCATTTTTTATTATATGTATGTATATACAGCGGTGTTCACTGAAATAGCAGTGCTTACGACCTGCACTTAAAAGATGGGAAAATACTATTACAAACACTATTTTGAAATCAAGTTTTTTCTAAAAGGCTTTGTGTATTTAATTATAAATAATACAATAATTATTTCATTGGGGTAACTTAACCACTTTAGAAGATATAGCCAATAACGGCGCAAAAAATATATATTATGCTGATCATTGAAATAGCAGTAAAAGTAATAAATTAGGAAAAAAATGTAATAAATCTCAAAATATATTATAAATAACCTAATTCTACTAATATACGATTTGGCTATGACCTAATAGTTTGTTGAGTAGCCTTTATTAGCTATCACAGCCTCACATTTTCGTGGTATGGAGTCCACAAAGTCCTGATAACGCTTGAGGGGAGTATGGCCTCATGCCTCCTGCCCAAATTGCCAAAGCTGCGGCTTAGAAGTCTGGGACTTCTTTAATACTTAGCACTTGATATCCCCCATAAGTATTTAAAGGGATTTAAATCGGGGGACTGTGCTAGACATTGCATTACATCAACTTTTTTATTTCAAAACCACTCCTTGGCCACTTTGATGGTGTGCTAATGCTCATTGTTCTACTAAAACGTCCATTTTAATGGCATATCTTCCTCAGCATACGGCTGCATGACAGTTTTTAACATTTTTACATATGAATATTGGTCCATGACCCAATGGATCTTATGTTTGGGACCTACACAGTTGTACGAAAAGCATGCGAATACCATGATTTTAAGGCCACGGTCCTTTACTGTCTTCAACGTATGGTTTAGGTGGTACTCAGTATTTGGAGATCGACGAAAATATTGTATTGATCATTTTTTACCAAATAAACCAGTTTGGACTCATTGGCCCAAAGGATATTAGGCCACTTGGATAGTTGCCAGCTCAAATGGCTTTTGGCAAACTCCAACCTGGCTTTTATATGTCTTTTACCAAGTAATGACACCTTCCTTGAACTTCGGGCACTACAATTTTTTCAAGAAGTTGACTGCGAATAATCTCATTACTGATCCCCAAGTTAATATCGGCTTTTATATCCTTAGAGGATGCAAAAAAGAGGGGGTGGGGGTGGAGTGTACCCATTCAAACGTCTCTTTTAAGACAGGTCCGAGAGAGCTGCGACAGTTAGTTGCGTTACAATGAGACCATGCGCATTACTTATCTAACATATAGTGGTAAATAGGTGAAAAATGGGGGCGCTAAAAAAATATTTATTCTCAAAGGGGGCAGTAGACAAAATAAGTATGGGAACCACAACCCAACCTATGAAATATCTTTCCGATAATAATTGCAAATTTAAATTCGCAAATCTGATAATAAAAATGCTGTTTATACCCTTGCAGGGTATTATTATTTTAGTCAGAAGTTTGCAACGCAGTGAAGGAGACATTTCCGACCCTATATATATATATATATATATATATATATATATATATATATATATTCTTGATCAGCATCAACAGCCGAGTCGATCTAGCCATGTCCGTCTGTCTGTCCGTTTTTACGCAAACTAGTCCCTCAGTTTTGAAGCTATCTGAATGAAACTTTGCACATATGCTTCTATGTGCTCTCACTACTATATATGTCGAAACGGGCCGGATCGGACGACTATATCATATAGTTGCCATAGGAACGATCCGAAAATTTTTCGGAAAAAAATTATAACTTAGGCAATTTACATACATATTTTCAAGAAATTTCAGACATGGCCATTTTGAAATATTTTAGAAACCGAAAGGTTTTAATTTGATCAAAATCGGACCACTATATTATATAGCTGCCATAGGAATATATATATAAATTCATTTAGTTTTGTTCGCAACATTTTCGTTAGCAACATTTTTGTTTGCAACATTTTCGTTCGCAACATTTATGTCAGTGCCCGAGAAAACTAAAAAGTCTTACTTACTTACTGCAAGGGTATTTAAACTTCGGCATGCCGTAGTTAGCGTTCTTTCTTGGTTAGCTTATTAGCTTATTAGGTTAGCTTATTGTAAGTTCCATTAAAATATATATTTTAAAGAGTATCTGCTCTTCATCTAGCCGCTCATGGACACATTTCCTTGTTTTAAATAAGATATTATCCCAATTTAAAGCTGTTCTAGTTTTATTAACCAGTAACCCTGAACAGTTGTGTCCGCTTGTATATTGCTAACCCCTCTTACAAGGGGTTCCCAGGCAAGAGTAAACACAGGTCGAATACATCCAAACGTTATAATTATTCACTGATTTACCTTACCATTGACAAATTTTCAAACGCGTTTTTCTCGAAACCATGTTTTTGAAATCGGTGCTCACGATATCTCGAAAACTAATAAACCGATTGACTTGAAATTTTCTGTGGCTATTCTATGCATAATTATCTAGTCTTTAACATAGGATTTTTTTTGTAAGATTTTTAGTTTTTTTTTTTTTTTTTTTAATTTTTTTTCTTAAAAATCGCAATTTTTAGTTCAAACGACCGCCATTTCGCAAAAAATCAATATTTTAAAAAAATCCTATGTTAAAGACTAAAAGAGGATCTAAAGATTAATAATCTTTTTGTTTTTTTTTTTTTGATTTGGATAATTACCGCAAATTGCGCAACGCGGAGGTCCTTTGATTTTCAGGACGTTACATAACAAAGGATAGCTCGGAGTATATTTAATATTTTTCAATAAAAAAGTTATGAAATATTAGTTGAAATGTGCGCTTATCATTTAACACGCATCCGTCCCTTGTGTCAATTTGACACAATTTTGATTTTTAAATCGATTTTTCGGTCATTAGTTGCAAAGATATTTTAATAAAATTTTGGCTCACTGAACGAATTTCGACGAAATTTCAAAATCAAGAAGAATTTTTTTTCTAGGAGGCTTGGGGGCGTGGCAACACGAAACGTAATTAATCTGTCCCTTGTGTCAATTTGACACAAGACAAAAATTGTCGAAAAACAGCACAAAAAAAATTTCACTGTTCACCTGTTCCACCTGTTCACTTCCCTCTTGCAGCGATATGTGCCCACCATTTCGTCCATCACGTTGACACCACATTTGGCTTTGTTGTAATAGTTTATTATTTCAGGCTTCATTTTATTGTCGCTTTGGTCAATGATTTTCTTTTTGTGGTATGTGCTCAATAGTGTTACAAATCGCCTACACTGCGTTACATATGACACCAGTGTGGCTCCCAATGTTGCCTCAAACACAAAATGAGAGTGATAAAGTTGCTTCTTCTTCATGTAGACGATCAATGGAGTGAACAGGTGGCCAGTCGCAGTCTTCTGAAATATGCTTGATAAGGCAGCATTGAATGCGTACATTGCGTATACGGAGCTGAATCCTCTGTGGAATATTCGCAAGAAGAACTTCCGCAGGCGACTTTTCTTAGTGGAATTGGGCAGTGCACTTGTCTCACCAACTATTGACCTACTGGAGAGGACCCCCAGAGGGGAAGGAGCCATGGCAGTGGTGAATGAAATGAGGGGAATTTCACAGGAGCCGTCAACATCCTGGTGACGCACCACATCCCGTCCAGGAAGCGGACGAATGTACACTCTGTGGAATGCGATAAATGTTCCAAAAAAGTCTGTCCAGACCACAGATTCAATCTTTGTCAAAATGGTGAAAATAATTAATTTTTTTTTTAATTAAAAAAAAAAGTAAAAAAAAAAATAAACACTTTAAAAAATAAAATAATATTAATAGAAGATAATTATAGCAAAAAAACCCAAAAAACAATTTTTTTTCAGTTGTTTTTCGAAAATTTTCGTCTTGTGTCAAATTGACACAAAGGGACAGATTCGTTACTTTTTCTTAGGGACGGATGCGTGTTAAGGGGTTCCACCACTGTAGAATTTTTAAAAAATCTAAAATTTTTTTTTTATTGCTAAAGGTCATTTAGGGTCTTAAGAATGATATACTAAAAGATGAATTTCGGGAAAAATGTTTACATGCCTGAATTTCGAGTTCTGCCGCAGGGCCTCTCACGATTTTACACACGATTTTACTGCCAATGAAAATTTAAAACGCGTTTATCTCAAAACCACTTTTTTTGAGCTGGCCGGAAACATAACTCGAACAAATCTTTACCGATCGATTCCAAATTTTTACAGTACGTTTGAAATTGTTGTCCGCAGGGAACTACGTAGGGGTTTTTTGAAAAAGTGAATTCTTCATTTGAGTGAGTTTTGCTCCGATTGACTTCCTATTTACTATACTTTCATAATATGCAATAAAAAAAATCACTTTTTTTGAACACTCAAGCGAGTGTCCCGAAGCGAAGCGGAGAGCCCCTAGTATACCTCATACAAATAATTATATGTGCATTTTATTTTTTGAAATAACAGGAATAAACGATTTTTTAAAATTTTTTTCGGTATGAACGTTTATTGTTATTACAACTTAAGATATAAAAAACAAAAAAATTAACGAATTTAAAATTTACTTATAACTAAAAAACAACATTTAATATTATCTGCATAGTAAATAATTATATGTTAATTTTTGTTTTGAAAAAAAGTTATTATTATTTATTAATAGTTAATACTTTTATCGTTATTTTCTAAAACTTAATTAAGCCGTTTTGGTATAGAAATAACTGAAGATTGTAGTGTTGCATGTCAATATTCGGTCTATGGCTGATTTGAGGTCACGAACTGTCTCAAACTGTCTGCCGTTTTAAAAAACACGAGTAGAGAGGATCCCCCATAGATTCTCGATAGGATTAAGGTCGGGGTTCAAAGCTGGCCGTTCTAAAACTGGAATTTTTTATCTTTAAAAAAGTTGTTGGTGACCTGCCATAGACCGAATATTGACATGACAACACTACAATCTTCAGTTATTTCTATACCAAAACGGCTTAATTTAGTTTTAGAAAATAACGATAAAAGTATTAACTATCAATAAATAATAATAACTTTTTTTCAATTATTCTATTAATTTAAATTAATAGAAAAACAAAAAT
>VNJT01004588.1:0-44618 GCA_008042655.1 Drosophila burlai | reverse complement strand
TTATTGTTGCGCAGAGAGTTGCAAAAACTAGCAGCTGAATTTTACACCAAATAATCTGTAAATATCGTTTATCATTTTGATGTAAGTTTGATCACGGACTTCGATGGACTAAACAACTAAAAGTCTAAGTGAACTTTTTGTTTACATATACATTTTTATCTAAATTGGACACACTTTGCATTAATTCTTAAAAATAAACAAAACATGCTGAGTAAATGAATATAATTAAAAATAGTAGCTAATACCTTTCTTTAAAATATTAGAGACTTCCATTGTTCGGTTAATCTTTTAAAACTTTGTTTTTCAATTTTTCGTTTGAATGCCGCCCACACTGCAACGCACTGCAAAACCAATAACAGTTTGATGCTCTATGTTTAAGAGTTATTCTTGAAGAGGATAGCTGGAGCAAAACAAAAAGAAAGGCAGGGTACAAAAGTTTGAGGTATTACGAGACAGTGCTGGCACATTTTAAGCTAAAATAAAAAATTTTTTTTTTTATTTTTGGCCTATGGGATCGACCACAGTGCACCGGGCCGATAGCTATGCGATTCTGTACTGCAACCGACACATAGAAATGGCAGACGCCTCCAGGAACACCCCCATAAGAGCTCGGATCTTTGAGGTAGTGCAAGAAGCTCCCAAGGCTGTTCGTTCCGCCTGGTACAAGGGCGAATCGGTGAGGGGCCGTGGTGCAAAGTGCAAGAACTGGGAGAATGGCATCCCATCCTTGCAGCTGCCCAGAATCGCAAAGCGAGCCCGTCTCCAGGCTTGGGCTGAACAGAAGCACATTCATAGAGTCGGCCAGCGCGACCAGCCAGGTTCAAGCATGCAGAGAGGTAACAGGCAGGTGCCGAGCCAAGGTGGCCACGGACGAACAGAGTCAGGCCGTCAGAGGAAGCAGTCCCAAGCCCTTAGACTCTCGACTCTCCAGGATGAACGGAACGCTCTCTTGGCAAGGGCCAGCGACTGTTGGAGAACGTACGAACGCTGGCGTGAACTTAAAATCGGGGTACGAAACTGTCAAATAAGTTTACTTAGGGTCGAGGAGCCTCCTTCTGACGATAACATCTTTCTGGACTATGCGCAAATTTTCGGCCGCTCGATGGTAGCTAGATCAGCTCTGCAGGATCCACCCGTGCTGCCACGCAGTTTATCAAACGCAGCCTATTGCCTTTTAGAAAAAAGACTACGAAATCCCGGTGCTAGTGAGGCATTCCTACGCCGGCTGCGCCGATTAGTGGAAAGAATCAACGAACGTCATCGACCTCTCCTGAAGCACCTTATTTGTTTTTTCCGGCTGGCGGAGGATCTCCGGCTTAAGATGTACATACGCAGAGAGATTGCGTCCAGCCGGGAAAGCCAAGGGAAAGGATATAAAATGGATTGTTTCGTATTCGATGATCGCCGGGACTACATAGTGTCCATAGGCCTATTAGACACCCAACTGCACGCCTTGGCCAGGCAGTTTCCCGGGGCGCGTCAGAACTTTAGATTCGTAGACAATGGCTTCGAACTGACCCCCGTGCCGGCCAGGGCGTGGAAGTGGTTAGAAAAAAGGATAGATGCTTGTAAAGGTCGGCATTGGTACAAATATCTAGGTGAGATGGCCCTAGAAAAGGTTCGTCCACCGAGTGCGCTTTTTGAACTTCCCGAGATGGATTTTAAAGTTTTGATTTTGGATACCTCTTAAATACTGCATTTATACATATTCAAGGTATCCGTGTTTTTTGTTTTAGTTTAAATACACGTTTTGCTGACTGCGAGGACAGCTTTCTTAGTTGCCTTCATTTATTCTGTTAAATACTTTTCTTTTTGCCTGTTTTTTTCCCACAGAAGCCCTCATTTAATAAACTCGCAATTAAGGGAAAATAACGATAACGATAACGAGCAAAAACGATGAATTTTTTGGGAAGTCAAAATAGTTAAAACGAGCAACGAGATCAACAGGACGAGTACACAATTTCACAGAAAATTTAATATATTTTAAATAAAATTGTGTGCTTTTTTATACCCACCGGGAGGATTTAATGTATTTTAATTTTAATTTGTATATTTTTTAATGACCTTTTAAAGGTATTTTAAAAACCACAGTGATTTCTGGAGATTCCTATATTATTTTTAAATAAAATCGTTAAGCCTCTGTTAAGAAGTTCATAAACATAATGGCCGAAATATGTCGCAAATTTGGGAGTGATATATATAAATAGTTATATTTATTATTATTATTAAATAGTTATATTTATTATAATTATTATTATTATGAAATAGGTATATTTATTATTCTTATTAAATAGTTACATTAATTATGAAGTTCTAGCCTTTGCCATATTCCCCCTTCGAAAGGGTATACCCGAATCGTGAATGATTTACCTGCAGCCTTGAAACCTGAAAACTTTCAACTTAAAACTTGGCAGTGGCTGTTGGCTCCGAAAGCCGTTTGATAAACTTTTTGTGGCCAAAATTCTTGGCTCAAAGGTCCAGGAATTAGGTCTCTGTGTGTGTGTGTGTGTGTGTTTGGAGTGGTTGTATCAATCATATAGGATCTGGATCTGTCACTGGGGGTAATCACGATAATTGGTTACTTTTCAGAGGAGCCCCCTGCCTCCTGTTGAAACTTTACTTAGCCCTTTCTGTGGCTGTCTCCTGTGTCTGAGTCCTTTCAAGCCGTACCTTTTTTCCAGGGCTTTCCCGCTTTCCCTTCTTCACTCTTCTTGGTTTCAACCCGAAATCATAAAATTAAATATGCATATCAGGCGGCGGAGGAGGCTGAGTAGGAGCTGGAGGTGGTGTGATGGCAGGGACCCCTTGCAATTGACTTAATATCCTTTGGGCAAACAATCAAAACAAGAGCGGAATGCTGCTGGGGTCCAGAAATGATGGCCAAAATCGCACAAAAAGAAGGGAAAATAAAATCAAAAAACAATGAAAAGAAAGTAAGAGAAGAGAAACGAAAAGAAACGCGGAAAATCGCACCCAGACACAGCACGCAGAATGGACGATTTGCAACGCTTTGTTGCACGCATCCATTGAAATTGTTTCCGCTTTTCCACAATTGTTTCTTTTTTTTCTCTTTTTTCTTTGGATTTTATGCTGCTTCGGGTGCTTCCCTCCTTCAACTGCTCCTCCTTGGGCTCCGTTTTGCCTTGGCCTTGGTTGCTGCTTGATTTGATGTGTGCAATTATGGCGTCATTTACATTCTTGCCTTCCAAATGGCCAATCCATGACACCCAACCCCATCTCAGTCCCTTTCTTGGGGGAGGAGGAAGGCCAAAATATCCTGCAGTCATTTTGGGGAAGTACACTGAGGGGAAATTCTGCGTAGAACCATTGGGGTTTTCTTTTTTTGTTATATATATGTATATATATATTGGAAGGTAAAGAGGTGGTATTTTGATTAAGTGAAGGCATACAATAAGAAAACGAAATTATTAATTATTTTTATGGGATATATTATATATACATAGGTATGTATTTATTTTTTGTAATACTTTTAGTAAAGACAGCTTAAAAAATTAATTATTATTATTATCTATTATTTCATTGAATATTAACCTTCTGTAATAACCTTTCCTGGCTATAGACAATTAAGCTGTTTTGCAAACCATTTCATCTTAGGTCTTTCACTATAAATTATACATAATTTCATTTGGGTTTTATCTCTATAAATTATTTTCTCATAATACCCTTATTGAACCAGCATTATCGTGGGTGATTTCTAAACTTTTTACCATGCCTTTACTCTTTTTACTGGAGATAAAAAAGTGACTTTTTTAATTAGTAAGGATGTGAAAATGAAAAACTAAATCGTTCATCATTTTTATAGGATACTAGCTGACCCGGCAGACTTCGTACTGCCTTAAATTGACTCTACATTTTGTTTAGAAAACTTTTGTATGGCAAATGAAAAAGGGCTGTTTTTAGGGTTTTCCCGGAACTAATTAGATTTTTTCTCGCCTTTTAAACCTTTCCTAGACCTCCACCAACATTGCAAGATTAAGATAAGATAAATCCGCTCAGCCGTTCTCGAGTTTTAGTGAGACTAACATATGACCCCTTATATTTTTTGTAATACTCTCATTAAGGACATATTGATTAATTTAGCTTCATACATATATATTTATCTTTTTAAATATCATTTTCTTACTATATTCATTATATCTGGCTTGAAACCCAGTTAAGCTTAGATCTTTCTTTATAAATTGTTCATTATTTCATTCAGTTTTCATATCTACAAAGTATTTATATTATTTCCTTATAATACCATAATTATCATGGCTAATTTCCCCGATTTTTCTCCCTGTGTGGACTGCTCTTGGTGTTGTTTCAATCTCAATGCCACTTTGCCCGCTCGAGCGCGCTGCTAAGTATGCTACAGAAATGTTCCTGGCCGCCTTGCTTTTCTTGGCTGCTCCTTGCCTTTGCCTTCGTTTTCCATTCTCTTCTTCTCCTTACTCACTTTCTCCCCCTCTCTTTGTCTCGCATTGCGTTGAACTCCTTTGTTTTTAGGAAGGACTCCATAGAGATGGATGGCTGGTAGGTGATGAGGAGGCACGCTTATTGTTCTGCATTTACTTGGAAATGCTAGTGGAGACTCTTCGGGGCTCAACAGTGAATACAAGTTTCAAGAGCCTCGAATACATATATACATATATTTGTCAGTTAGAAATATATATATATTAACTTCAATATTTTTTGGGGGCTGAGAACACTTTTTGCCAAAGGTAAACAAGCCACAAAAACTTGAACCGAAGCAAGTGCAAAGTGAAAGTAAATATGAAAGGCAAACAGATGCCGGAAAATAAACATATATGGATGTATGTACGTGCCGCCAAGGTAAAATATAAGTATAATATGCCTTCCCCCCCTTTCCCCCAGAGGAAAAACTTGAACTTGAGCCGGAAAATGTAACCAAAATCAAGCTGAATTCGAGACCAAATGAACGCTCAATTAAAACTTAAATAAAGCCAAGTGAAAAGTGAGGAGAACTAATGCCAGGGTAACGCGTTTGCCCTCAGGGAAATTTCCAACAATTTATAAACAAAAGTTGGGTCTTAAATTACATTTCTATATTTGCATTGTTGTACAGGGAAATATTTGCAAAAGAGAAGAAGCGAATTTAAACCGAGTAATTGTAGATATTTAAATAATTGATAAATTAAATGACACAAACAAAAGGCTTGTCAGAAACCAATTAAAACTAAAGTAAAAACAACTATAAACAGTGCAACAAAAAATTAAATAAAATGAATTACCAACCACTAGAACTTTTAGGATGATTAATTGCTAAATTCAATTAAATTTCGAACCTGAAATAAGCCAGAGAAATGTCTGTAAGTAATTGAAAAAAAGCCACAAAGTATGGGCAGGTTCCCAACCACTTAATGGCACAAATCTTGGCTGAAAACGAATATATATATATATGATATATAATATATAGAGAAAATGGGAAAAATCAAGTGAATCTGAAGCGGAAATGGACGGGAAATTAAGTGAAAGTGAAGCGGGCATAAATCAGGCCGCAAATTGATGGGCGGAAAAGCTGGAAAAGTGAGCAAGAAGCGAGGCATGGAAAACTGGGGAGGGGGTGAAAAAAAAAAACAGTAGAACGCCAACTTCACTTTTTTCTCATTGACTCTCTCTCTCTCTCTCTCTCTTCTCCCCTGGCTTTCCCTACTCTACTGGCTTTTCCTGCGTAATTTTCCTGTGGCAGCGTGTCTCTTGCTGGCTTTTTAATTGCCACTTACGCGTTCGGGCTTAGACCAAAGCCCCGTCAAAAGCCCCTCGTCGATGCTTGGTCCTTTCGCTGCCTAATTTATATTTATTTTTTTCGTTTTCTTTCCCAATTTTTTTGTTGTTGTTGTTTATAAGCAAACGCTTTTTATCCCTTTTGTCTTTTTCGGCGTGCGGAGGCTGCGACATAAATTAAAGTCAACTAATTGCGTATACGCAGCGTGTGCCTTAAGTGGGCTTTGCCAGGGACAAGCGGCAAGGACATCGTTTTGGGCTTAGTCCTGCTTAGTGGATCCAGCAGGAAACCATCTCCGTTCCCGTTCCCCCAAGCTTTCCTTTTTTATTATCCCTAAATGTACCGTCGCAGTGCGCCGCGAATCCTTTGGGGGATTTGCGTCCTTGATTTAGTAGTGTGCACTGTGTCATTAAATTTTAATTAAATGCCCCTCAAACGTACATGTAACAGGCCGCACTGTAAACAGGAACAGGACACTGATGACGCCGCCACAACCGCATTATCATCCACGTCATTATCGCCAGCAGTGGCAATAACAGTGCCAGGCAGCATCCGCAGCAGCAGCAGCGACATCAAATGAAATTCGTTTTGTCTCCGCCGAGAATGTAATAATTTACAACACGATGAACTTGTCGCCCCCTCGTGAGCCTACGCACACACTTTAGACCCCACCCAAACACACACAGTGCAGCATGTGTGTACATATATGCAAATGAACCGAATTGACATCCTGTAAGCGTAGCATCCCTCGAAATGTAAGCCCTTAAAAAAAAAATTGAAAGATTAATTTATATATTAAAATTATAGGACATTATTTAAGTATTTTTTTAATATATTAATATTTAGGAACCTAGCTGGGAATAGGAAGAAGAATCTTGTTCTGTGAGTCAATATCATTATCGCTTGTCCGCTACGGCTTGTTCTCTTCTCACCAAGACAGTGCTACTACTCGTCGTTTTTTTGGTGTAAATCAATTCGTCTTTACTCGTTATAGTTGTCTTCTTTTTGTGGGTTTATTCGTTGTTATGTTCTCGTTCTCATCGTTTTGACTTGTCTGTTTATCAGTCGTCTTTACTCGTCGTCTCGATTGGTCTTTTTGGTCTCTATATATTCAGCTTCAATCGTTATATTTACCTGTCGTTTTTACTCCTTTTGTCCTCGTCCCTATAGTTTTAACTTTTAATTTTCACTCATTCCTTCACTATTAGTTTTTTTACTTTTTCTGCGTTATGTCCTCGTCCTCGTCATTTTTATTCTCTCGATTGAGAGCTTATTAAAGTTAGCATTTAACAAAAAAAAAAACAAGTTGTACATTTTCCTCGCAGTCAGCAAAACTTGTATTTAAACTAAAACAAAAAACACGGATACCTTGCATATAATTAAATGCAGTATTTAGGAGGTATCCAAAATCAAAACATTAAAATCCATCTCAGGAAGTTCAAAAAGCGCACTCAGTGGACGAACCTTTTCTAGGGCCAGCTCACCTAGATATTTGTACCAATGCCGACCTTTACAA
The DNA here is from genome assembly GCA_008042655.1 of Drosophila burlai. NCBI lineage: Eukaryota > Metazoa > Arthropoda > Insecta > Diptera > Drosophilidae > Drosophila > Drosophila burlai. Next base: position 37,356 of record VNJT01004588.1, on the reverse strand, counting down.
GCATCCATCCTTTTTTTTTAGCCACTTGCACGCCCTGGCCGGCACGGGGGTCAGTTCGAAGCCACTGCGACTGCTTTGTAAGTGACTAGTTTGTTCTATTCGTTCAAAGGGTCGATTTCTAATGACAGACATTTTCTTTCTACGTTGATATTTGAAATTTTGGGGAGTTTAAAAGTGAATGAGGTAGCAAACACCCAAATCTTAAAACCTACTTTCTTGCCTAACAAATTCCGATTTTTTTAAGTTGTATACCTTTGTTGTGCATTAAATATGTATTATTGAACCTTTTTCAACCGTATAAACTATATGTATTTTCGCCTCATTTTTACTCGTTGATTTGTTCTCGTCCTCATCATTTTCACTTCTCGTTTCTACTCTCATTTTTGAATCATCCTTTTATTACTCGTTTTTTTTTTTTCTGGTCCTCTTTACTTGTGGTCTTGATTAGCCTTATTGCTCTCAACCTCTTCGAATTTACTCGGTTTATTTAGTTGTAATTTCTTCACGTTGTTTTTACTCGTTGCTATGTTCTTTTCCCCGTCGTTTTTTACATCCAATTTTAATTTACCATTTTGTATCAAAGTTATCTACTTCCATTTGTTTTTTCAACGACTTTAACTTCCTAAGACTATGGAAAAATAATGCAGAATACAACAAGTGTGGTGTGAAATTTTCTGTAATGCTTTTTCGAGGTTTACAAAGCTGGCTCTCATTACACGTTTATTGCATTGGGATATGGCAAACGAAGTGCGTTTTATTTTTCTCAAGAACCCCTCTCGAACATCTTGCTCTCAATTAGGCAACTAAGCGAGTCATGTTTATTCCTCATGGTGGATACCCCGTAAGGGTAGCAGGATGCCCAAGGAGCCATCTCATCGTCATCGTCATCGTCATGATTGTCATCGTCATCAGCCAAGCATGATAATGATAACAGTAACAAACAAGCGCAGCGACAACTCTGGCCGGAAAAGTGGGCCGTCGCTGTTCTGGCTGTGGGACGGTGTGATATAAAGATTGTTGCCATATTGCTATCATTTGCACACAATCAGCGTCAACGTCAACGCGCGCGAAACGAGAGGGAAAGGAGGTGTGGAGGTGGTGGAGAGTGGTGGGTGGAGGTCAAAGGCTGGCACTGGAAATGTATGCAGAGACAACGCCCCCTCGAAGGAAGTGAAGCCATCCATTCGACAGGATGAGGCGCGGATGACGCGGAGATTGCTCGTCGACGTCGTCGTCGTCGCCCAAATTGCAGATAAAGTATAAATAAATTTAAATAAATAGCGTAAAATCAAATTTCCTAGGAAAAAGACAGAGCATGGCCCAAGATGGGATACAAGACGTGCAAATTTCCATGTGATTTTGTCCCCAAAAAAGGAAAAGCGGCGAAAGCGAACAAATTGCCGCGCCAATATAATCATTAGGCGAGTTTCCGCTGAGATTTTCAGGGATCTGGAAGCTGTAAGCGATCTTCAGGGGGGAACTTGGGTAGGAGATGAGCTCTAAAGGCAGGATTTTTGAATTTTAATTATACATTTTGAAAGAATTTTGAATGATTGGTTAAGAAATATAAGGCGAAATCCTTATAATCGTAGATTTGTTTGTAGTTACTCAGTAATCTTATGGCTTGGACGAGTTAATAATGTTATTGAGTTAATTAACTATACATAGTAAGTGCACAATAAAACGGTTAAAAAAGATACAAAATGAATGAATAATTAGGTGTAAATTAAGGTGAAAGCTTGGGGTTTTTGTTAATATGTACAGAGGATCGTTTAAGAAAGTTGTTTTAAGGAAAATCAGTAAAAAACGAACTTAGTTTGCTTATTTCTTGGTACCTTATTTCTTAATTTGGTATTATTCATGCCATTATATATGTTTATGTATGAATATAATGATTACTATTTTTAAAATTATATAGAATTGATTGTAAAATATAGTTTTGAGCTACCCAGAGCTATGTTTATAAATACTTTTTCGTCATTTTCCCCAGTGAGCTCTGCCCTCAAAGAGTCTTGGCTTTGGGGGGTAGCATTCCCGATCCCATTTGGTCGCAACTTGTGACCGCGACCTTGTCTCGGTCTACTACCTCCCCCCTTTCTGTGGCACCTCCCTCCTCCTCCCACCAGCACCCCCTTTGTGCGACATTTGCCTATAATTGCCTATTAGTTTTCATTTGTTGATTTGGTTCTGCCTGCACGTGACGTTTACTACGGGTCTAGTTCTCAGTTTTGGTCTCAGTTTCGGTTTTGGTTTTCGGTTTTCGGTTTTGGTTTAGATATTGATATCGATTTGGAATGGGTGTGTTTTTGCCTGTGCCGCTTGCTGTATGCCATATGCTAATGGTGAAAGTGTTGGGCAGCCCGATCAATGATGGCTAATTGTGGCCATGCATTAAGTGCCCCCCGAATGGGGTCAGAGTTCATGGGGTGCAGGGACCACTACAATTGCAATTACATTAAAATGAGGCTCTTGACTTTGCATCTATGTAGGTGGAATTATATATCTTTAAGATACTAAAGTTGATTTCCCTCAGAAAGTGAGTTAATTTGTAGTGAGCAACGTGGAGTTGCTGTGCAGTTTGTTCCTCAATAAATATACAAGTTTTTGTATTGATTTTACCCTTGGAAATAGTTTGTATATTAATCACATTTTCTGTTGTTAAATTTTAGACTTCTCTTGTGTCTTGTGTCAGTGCAAACTCTTTGGCCAAATTGAAGCATTCATTTTCAGATTGCTGGGAATTTTATTTGCCGACGGCCAGGCCCTCGTCATTATTCAGCATCATCGTGGCCTCAACCATTTCAATTTCAATTTCATTTCATTTCTCTCCTCCTCATTTTGTTTTCTTTATTTTATTTGAGGTTCGTTCAACTTGGCGTCTCTGAAGTGGCGACGACAGTGCCACAAATATTTCATTTTAGGGGCATTTGCATTGTTATGGGGGCATTCTTACTGTAGCTCCTTCTCCTGCTCCATTTTCCGACGCTTTTCAGTGCGTTTTGGTGGAAAGTGCATTACCCGAAAACGGCATTCAAAAGCCGAATATCATTATTCATCTGCCCATCTGCAACGCAGCAAATTGGTTGCTTCAGAATGAGAGCGAGAGCTGCCAAAAAGTACAATAAAATAATTATTTGTGATGGTTGCAAAAAAAATATGTACATATGCACTGGGAAAAACAAGATTCATTTATTCATTATTACAGTTAAAGAAGTTTACAAAACCTAACTAACTTGGTGGGTTCAAATAATGTTTTGATTGCTTAAAATTATTTTGTATGATTTATTTAATTTAAAGCTTCTAAGGGGTAGGAATTTACGCATATCGAGAGCAAAAGTGCGATGTAATCTATCGATAAAACAAGTAAGGGAGCTACTTTTGGAAGGCTTGTAAGGGTAAGGTACATAATTTGCTCATATAAGCAATACTTTAAGTTTGTTAGATATATTTATAGATATTCAAAAAAATATAATAAATGTTTCAATATCGATATTAATATAAAATATATCGATATACTTATTATTAGAAAGAATATGTTTTTAATTAATTTAAGGGATTAATAACAATTTCTATAACTTCCCTAAATTTGTTACCAACAATATTTTTTTAATATAAGTTATGGCTCGTTGCCATGATTAGTTGAATATATCAAACAGAAAATGGATATATCGCACATAGTGCTTCATAAAAAGGCAGCTTTAAATATCGATAAAATATCGGGTTATAGATATTTTCTGTCAGCTCTAATCCAAGCTGCAATCGCATTTTCTAAGCGTTAATGCTGCAAATTGATAAAATCGTTAAACTTGACTGCTTCTTAAACCTAATTCAAAGCAGTTGTTTTATAAGAAATTTTATATTTTAAATTTATAAATATTAAATAAAATAAAAAACATAATTTGTAGAATTTTGTTCGATTCAAAATATTGATCACTTGCAACTATTTTTCTCTGTGCGGAGCAAAAAACAAATAAGCATGAAAAATCGGGCAAGGCCTCGCAGCGCTTTCCCTTGGCACCATCACATTTCTGCCTTTCTTCTGCTTTTCCCTTCCTCTCACCAAGTACTAGCCTATTTTTCATTTTATTTTCTTTTTTGGGTTTCGTCTGGCTTTTGTCTGTTTTTTGTTTTTTTTTTTTTTTTTTTTTTTTGCTGCCTGCTGCATCTTGTTGCTTTGTGTGTTTGCTTTTGTTATGTGTTAGTTTGGCAACTGATTAATTGCCACGCCTCCCCAGGCCTCCCCTGACCCTGTCCCCGATTTTGATTCAGATCAAGAGTGTCTGCTTGGGCACTATTAATGCGATATAATTCGTTCAATAATTTAATGAGCTAAAAATAGTTCCTCGAAGAGCTCTTGCCGTAGCCCAGTACAAGGTGATTTTAATAGATTCTTTTTGGGTTAATATTTCCTATTGGAAATCCATTGAGATTTAAGTGTTAATTGAATTATACTAGGAAAACTCAAGTAGTTGGGTAAAACGCAGTGCTCTTTTATTCCGAATTTAATTCAGGTCTCAGTTGAGGGGAGGCTTACAAGCTATCACAATGTTGGATGCCTAAATCTTAATCTTAACAAAATCTTACAAAAAATCTTACAAATCTTAAAAACCCCTAATTAAAACCTTGCCAATCGCTCGCTGTGCTGGGCAAAGTGGAAGCCACCATAGTACTCCTCCAGGTCGCAGATATCCCTTTGGAACTGTGCCTCCAGTCGGGCCTGGGCCGCCTTCTGCCGGGCAGAGGGACGCCTTCCCAGGGTGTGGCTGCTGCTGCCGCTGGTCCTCAGGCTAAGACGACGGCGCACCTTCAGGCCGTTCATGCCCACCATGTCGTAGAGCGGTGACTCGGGCAGAGCCAGCTGATCCTCCTCCAGCTGTTTCGCCTTCTCGCGAAGCTTGCCGCATCGCTTGGCGTCCGTGTGGGAGGGGAAGCCCCGGGGCGTGGTCTGGCCCACGAAGGCCTCGCTGATGTCGTGGAGTCGCTGCTTGCCCTGCTTGGCGGCCAGGTGCTCGAAGCTGCACTTCCACTGGGCATACTGCCTGTCGGCTGGCGGAGCTCCTGATTTCTTGGCGGTGGGTGGTGGTGTCAGCAGGGTGCCGCAGGAGCCGAAGGACGAGCAGCGCGGCATGGGCCTAAGGAGATGGCGCGACTGCGAGTGGGTCAGCCGTCGCAGGCGCTTCTGTTTCCTGGCCGAGATGTTCAGCTTGCGGAGGAGCAGCCTCTGGATTTTGGCCAGAAAGCCGGGCAGGGGACAGCAAATGCCAGGCGGTGCAGGACTTGTGGTGTCCTCGCCAGCTTTCACCTCTTCAATGGAGTGAGTGGTGCCCATTTTGTTTAAGTTATTTTAAGGGAATTTAGTTTTTAGACTTCTTTTCAATTCTCCTTGATTTTCACTGGCTAAATTTCTCAAGATTCTTGGGTATAATATATATGGATACAACGTTCAGGAACACGTTCTTGTCGCTGCTAATGCTGTGGGCCAACTGATGCTGATTGCCTCCAAGCGGCAGGCATATATACCGGCTCCCCCAGGTAGATGCACTGCTCGTCCTTATAGGGATCAGCGCTCTTATTCGCTGCCCGCCGTGACCTTCATAAAAAAAAAAAGAGAGAGAGGGAGGTAGATACCTACCTAACCTTTCCCGACCCGACCCCAGCCCCTTTGACCATAATCCGCTTGTTTTGCATAGTTTTATGAGCCAACATTTGGTCACGGCTTTGGGTTTGGGTTTCGGGTTTAGCTTTGGGTTTTGCTAGAGTCGCGATTTTGTTTATTGCCCCGCAATCCTTGCACGTGCAAAGGACCTCTAACCGATTTAATGGCCCGTCATTTGCTGTCGCCTGCTGTTGGCCGCTGCTGGCCAGGATATCTAACAATCCCGGCACATAATTGCCTGCCTGAAAGCCAAAGGGGGAGTCCTCCTGCAGCAGCAGCAGCAGCAGCCTGCAAGGGATGTGAGAGGAGAGGAGAGAAGGATGAAGGAGGAGCCCAGCAGGCCAGCAGGCCAGCAGGCGCCACTCAAGACTTGGCTCTGTGGGGGGAAATTCTTAATGAATTGCAGCAAAAGCCATAAACGAACGACAAACTACGCTGGCAGACAACTGGGAGAAGAACTGTGCTCGTTTAAACTATTATTTCGGCAAGAAAATTGAACTTATAACCAGATCTAATGGGAATTTCAAGGAACTTTCAAGATAAATTACTCTGAAATTAGAAAGCAAGTATATATTATTTTCTCTCTCTGTGTGTAGGCCTGAAAAAGTGGGAGGATTATTGCCTGGCGGCATGGCTCTTGCTGGGGCCATGAGGTCCATGGTTAAGCATCCTGGCAGAATGCCCGCTTTGTGTGTCAATCAGCCTTTGCATGTCAGCAGTGTCCTTCCTCGCTGCGAGTGTGTAAGTTATTGCCTGGATGGGCATATAAGCGGCTTTGGCTTCATTAAAAGTAGACATATGTATGCATAGGGGGGAAAATAATTGAACCCAATTACCAGGCAAAGTGCAGCATTTCAGGCGGTGGCAGTGAACAAAACTACAAATTATGTGAGTCAGTAAATCTATTTCTTAAAGCTACTAGGTAATTATGCAAAATATATTACTAAAGGGCTTCTTGTTCTGTAACTTTTACCTGTTGACAGCGCAATCGAACAAGATTAAGCAGGTTAACTTCAAAGGACCTTCTAGAATTTTCGAGTCTACACAGTCCAGCCCCGGGAGGCACTCTTTTACCTGCTTAAATATGGGTACATATCGAAATATATATGTTCATACTTTTGCACTCCAAGTTATTAAAGACCAAAGAATTTGGCTTGTTTTTAAATTCTCAGGAATTGGGCTCCCGATTGGGCTACCACTTCCCCCTGACATTTCCCCATTAATTGGGACTTGAATTTGCACACAGCCTCTACTTATATCCAGCTTTCAATGCATCCCCTCACTCGCTTTTTCACTCTCGCTAATTGTATTAAAATCGAAACACAGGATTCCTTCTCATGTTTCGCTGTTTTTCCCTGGAAAATACGAAACCGAAGGACGCTGTCATGGGGCGAGGTACCCTGCGGCCTGCAGTGTCCAGCCATGTGTGGGGGAGTTCTTTCGCTTTTCATTCGACGAAAAACAAAAGCGTTGGCGGCACCGAAAAACTGAAAATTCATTGCAAATTCCTGGCAGTAGTCAAATGGCACTGGGTTATGGGGAAGGGTTTAAGTCGATGGGGGAGGTACTCTATTGGCATGGAATTAAACAAAGGATATAGATATCTATATATATATATATTGAAAACCTTTTAATTAAGTAAAATTGTTATGGCGTAGCACGTCTACAGGCAAAGTCATATCCAAGTTATAGTAGCTTTGTGGCTATGGTCCCAAAGAGACACTGACTTGTGGGTCTAAATTTCTATACATTCACCAGCTTTCTTGGTCTTCAATTCATTTCAAATAATCTCAATTTACATATTTATTTGTTAATTAACACCTAAATCCCTGTTAGGGCATTTGCAAGTTCGGTTTTAATTCTGATGAAACAATAAAACCCACCAAAAAGGGTGGCAAGTTCAGGATCAGAGGGCATTTCATTGTCAGCTGCAACTGGAATTGAAAACAACGACGGGGTGGCTTGGCTAGATATTTGCGGCCAGGACATCCTCCTCCTTGGCTAGGAATCCAACTCCCCCACAGAGTCAGAGCTTCCTCCTTCTACCCATTTTCACAATTGCGTCGAAGAGAAAATTCCATTTAATTGCAGCCATTTGTTAAGTGCCAAAAAAAAGATGAAAATAAATTATTATTGCAGTAGCTACAAGATACATTCGTATCCGTCGTGCAGAAGGCGATAATATATGTGAGTTTAATGGTGCATTTCGTGGTTGGCGATTAATTAAAGCCCCGCACATACATACATATGTATATTTTTTCTGTAATATTTTATTGACTCCCATTAGTCAGTAGAGTCAGTGTCAAGGTTCATTGCCAAATTCAATTTGATTTCAGGGGGAGAACTACATTATTTTATTTTATTTATTTTTTAATTAAAGCAAGCCTTTCTCGTTTTGGTTTTTGGGTTTCGTTGGATTTTCCGCGGCTCACGCAATTCAATTTCTACCTGGGAAAGCCTTTTACGACCTGACCAACATGCCGGCATATCATAAAACGAAAAGCGAAACGACAAATAATAAATGCAAAGAACAAAAAATGGGCAATGCCATCAAAATCGCTTTTTATTTAACCCTTTCGGGAAGCATAAAGAATGCATCTGGGAAAATATTCCGCCGCCGCCTAACCCTTTGCCTCCAGTGTGTATTCCCCGTATGCAAATCGACCTTTTCCCGCTGCACATTCCAAAGGACGAGCAAAAAAATACAAACAAGAGTAGAGCCAGGAGACATTTTTTGTGGCCGTGTGTCACCAGGGCGAAGAGGTGTCAGCCGAGTTCCCCCGGGGAATGTTATCGAAATATATGGTTGGTTTGGCGAAAATAGAAAATGGGAACAAGGGCTGCTCTCTCCCCGAGCTGACAAAGCGAATTTTCTTGCAAAAGTTTGCCAGTCGAAATTAAGATAAATAACCGAAAATCAAAGTTCAAAGATAACAAATTGTTGGTGAACTTTTAAACACATTTAAAGGGAGTTTGGGATTTTAGATGGAAAATATCTTTAAGAATAATTATTGAAAATAGAGGGATTCTTACTAATAATAAAATTAATTAATAATAAAAAAATACTGAATAATAATGCTTAAAATTTTAAATAAATAGTAAATAATATGTACTAGATATCCTTCTATAATATAGTCAGCCTGTTCTAAGTCACAATTACGAAATAGTCTTGAAATCGATCAAATGTCATCTCTGATTTATATCGATCTAAAGCAATTAACTTAGTAAATAGCCATGTGAAATTATTATTATTATTGAACTTGATTATATTTTACTAGACCTTCTTCTTGAATATTCTAATTTGAAATCATTTAAAAACTGAAGTAAAACATTGTTTGATCTCTATCGCATGCGTTATCGATTTGTTTCCAGCTCAAACTGCTTGCGGCCTAGCGAAGCAGTTTAATCATTGCTCTAATTAAATCCAGAGCATCAGAAAAATCTATGTTTATCTTCGATATACTTGCAAAAACATTAAAATTATCGATGCTCTAATCGTAACCCTTTAAGCCTTTTGGAAGCCATCCCACAAAATCAATCAATTTCGAACGCAGATTACAAAGTTTACACAAGAGTCAAGTGTAAGCCAAAGTTAATATCACTTATATACTCAATCACTCACTCCGGCGCCCCGATAACTTGGTCCTCTATAATTTAGTGGCCCCCAAAAACCCATTTGGGATGACCACAAATCTCGGCGGAGCGGAACGCGGAAGAGGAAAGCCCTGTATGGGAGTCAGTCGAACTAAGAACTAGGATAAGGGCAAGGACATGGTGTGTGCGTGCAGGGTTAAGGACAAATCACGCATCAATAGCAATCAATCAATTTGCGGGCAAGCAAACAAATTGAACAAAAAAAAAAAAAGGGAAAGAGAAATAAGGAAAAAGGAAAAGGGAGGAAAATAATGCGACACAGTCACAGTCGCTGGCAAAAGTTAACAGCATCTAATGTGATTTTGACACACTCACCCACAAAAGGAGCGAATGTTTTCACAGTCTTTTGTTTACAATTTGTGTGGCTGTCCCCCTATCACCCCCCAATCATCCCGATGTCATCTGACCTTCGCCCCCTATCAGCTGTTCGGAGAGCTCTTCCGAGAGCCAGTCACTGAATCACTGTCTGCGGTCTTTTGGGATACCCTGTAAGCGATGGGAATATCTGACAATATATAAACATTATGCGAATTTCCTGTGACGATGTTTCATGCGAAAGTTTATTCATTAATCGATGTTTCAATATATCGAAAAAATTTAAAATGATAATTTTCGATTACATTTTTGTATATTCTTCGTGAATAAAAATAATATTAGTGTATTAACTTTAAAGAAGATATTTTTAGATAGTACAAATTTCGATTTATCAAAATTTACGATATTTTCAATATTACTGGCCGTCTTATGTATGTCTTTATATCTTATTAAACTTTTCCTGTCAATATGCAAACATAAATCCATACATCTATTTTATGCTGTTTAAGATTTATTTATTTTATTTTACATTTTATTTTTATATTTTATTTCATATTATATTTTTATATTTATATACTTGAATCAGCAAAATATTCTTGAACTCACCTCTAAATTGTTTTCAAGGGGTATCAAGCTCATCCCATCTAAAAGCCTAAATATCTATACATATTTTCCTTGCTTTTCATAATTGAGTTTGATTAAGCGCAGGAACAAATGTGGGAAATGTGGGAAATGTGGGAAATGTGGGAAATGCAGAGGAAAATGGGGGAAGGGCAAATGTTTTTTGTTTGCTTTACTTGGTTTTCAATTTCGATGGCGGCAACCCTGCTGCCGGCTCCAATCAAGCGAACTATCCATCAGAGTTTTTCACGCACCGAATTCCCTACTCTCCCGCTTATCCCAACCTTTCTCGTTTTTTTTCTCCTAAAACACACACACATGAAGAAAATCAATACAAAAAAAAAAAAGAATTCCTAGTCAGGAAACCGAATACTCTTCTAAAACAAATCCTATAATGAAAATAAATTAAAGCATCATTTTAAGCTCTTTGGAAATGTGGAAACTATGAAAAACGAGCCCAAAAGTATGCTACAAAATGTAGGACAATAATTAAAATTAAGTATTTGCCACATTTTGTGGCATCATTTTGGAGGGTCTTAACAGGGATTTTAAATTCCTAATTACTTTTGTAATTTTTATTGGAAATAAATATTGAATATAGATAGACTATTGAGTATATTTAACGCAAATTATTTAATTTTTTTATAAAGCTCAATCTTTCCCTGTCCTACAAAAGGGAGGAGTCTGTGTGGGAGAGGACCTCTGGATGTGGATGTGGATGGGGATGTGGCAGTGTCACCGAGTTGGATGGCTCCATAAATTCATCAGCGTCTCTAAATGGCTTAAATGTGGCTTAGAGAGGGAGAGGGCAAGCGCGAATGCGAATGCGGGCCGATTGCCACAGCTGCTGGCTGGCATTAAAACCGCAAGATGTCCTAATCCCGGCATAGGATTTGCCAGGACTTAGCCACGCCTTCGCTAGCCGCTCTCCCCGGATTCCCTAATCTGGCCACTTGATCCCTATGTCCCTATGTCCATCTCCCAGGCAGGCGAGCATGTTATCCCCGCAGATCCACGGTAATCTTCGGCCAGATTTCACACCGCCGAGCACGCGACTTGGAGTGGGAGGCTGGCGATTAGGCAAATCTTCTCCAGATTCAATGGATTGAATGGATTGAATGGACTTGTCCTGGGACTTGGACTAGCAACACGCAACGCGAGCAATTCCCTCAATTGTGCGGATTGTGGCAGATTGTAATTAGAGCGGATCACACGATGCTCCGAATCCGGTGGCTTAAGGGGGGGCTTTAGGGCCGAATCTGGGCCAGAGGATCGAGAGCACTAACCAGCCGAACCACTTGAGTTTTTGCTCTTGTTCAGCCTCGCGCCTCGTCCTTTGTTTTTCTGCAGAACACTCCGCATTGTCCGGCACTCGAGGCCAGGCTCGAGGTTCGAGGAGTCAGCCAAACACTTGCGGCTGTCAAACGGCAGCAAAGTCCCTTGGCTTCGTCCTCACCTCGCCAGGTCCTTGGGACACGCGGAGAAAAATCTGGGCCACTTATCAGCCTCCTACTCTTTGCGCTCTTTTTACATTGAACTAAAATCCTTAAATATTTGCTTAAAGTTTCGCTTGATTGGCAATTCCAAATTGCACAAAGTGCGTGAGTAAACATTTCCCTGTTAATACTTACAATCAACTTTGGCCTGCAAGTACTTTGTGCCCATGTGTTTTTCTTTCACTGTGTCGTGGCCTCCTCCACTTAATTATTCACTCGCCTAGTCCTGGCCCCCGGAATAGTTCTGCTCAACCTGGCCTCCGAGTCCTGTTTGCTCACAGTTTGACACTTTAAAGTTGGTCCCAAGTGTGCACGCGCTGGCCGAAGTTCAGGGAAATTGCGGCTGGACTGGCTTACAGTTCCTAGTGCCTGGGTCAATGTGGGCCTGCATATTTCATGGTGCGGTTTAATGGGTGGAAAAGGTCCCGGAAGTGACTGGCAATTGCTGGGGAAAATAAGGGAAACTAAGGGAAAATAGAGGGAGAGAGGGGAGAGTGTACCCCTTGATGTGTCCCCATTTTCTATTTGAAATTCATCAACGAACCTATTTAATATATATATTTTTTTAAGTAGGCTTAAGTCGTCTTCGTAGGAGGGTTTTGTAAATTAAACACTCGTTTTATGAATTGATATGTAACCCTATATTAATTATAGAATATATTCCTCTATTAGTATCCAGTTCTCCCCTGCCTTTTGTGAGTAATTTCGTTTTAATTCTTTATTTATTTTCCTTACAACTTCCCTGCTCTGCTCTTTTGAATATAATTGTATTCCCTTCGCTTTGGTTAAACATAATTCCCTTTTCAGTTTTTCCTTACAATAGAGCCTGCTCTCATCCCTTTTTGATTTCTTTGCCACTTCTTTGCGCATAAATTCCATATAAAATAGCGCCATTTACTATTTATTATTCCGCCAGATGGGCAAAAGGACGACGAGGGCCCCGAGCAAGTTGTTTCCCGGCCTCGCCTTGTTCTTTATGACCGCCGGAGAAACTTAATAATTCCACATCATTTTTATGTGCAGTCGTGGCAGAAGCAGGGGCAGGATAACGAATGGTGTGCGAAAAGTTGCCTGCATTAAACTTGAAGGAAATTCCGACACTCGAAAGTCGCCTTTAATTTGCACAATTTGCCTGCTCGTATGTTGTCCCTGGCGAAAAGTTTATTAGCAAACTTTATTCAAGGAAAAACTACGAGGGGAAGGATTGGGAGGGGAAACTTTTGCAATAATCAAAATAATGGCAAAACCTTTCACCTGTAGCTGCGCCCTTTGCCTGCACTTGGAGAAATCTGCTTGGGCAGGAACAGCCTTGAAGCAAAGTAAACATTAAGTATATAATTTAAAATAATTTATGAAATATTCTCAAAATTCTAAATAGTTATTTGATTGTTCTAGCGAATAGCTCGCATTCTTCCTGTGCAGCCTGTGGCCGAGGTCACTGATTGATTGAATGATTGACTGATTGCTGGAACAATGGAGAGTCCGCACCAATTATGGCAACTCGCCGATGCAAACTGCTCCTTGGCTAACCCTTGTCACGCCGCCCTATCTCTCGCCCTCCATCGCTAGTTCTGTCTCGCTTTTGTCAATTGAAAAGCCAGAGGTGAGGGTGCGAGGTGTGAGGAAATGCCAGCTTTTCAGGGCTTTTCACGGGGCACCAGGTGCGAACGGGGCTCGCTTAAGTGGGCACAGACAGACACACTTGACGAGCCACTAAAATCGATACTGCCCCCGGGATACCCTGTACTGGGAGATATGGCAATATGAGTTATCTGATTGCGATGGGTGGGTAAATTACGAGGCTATAGAAGCTATAGAAGCGCTATAAGCTAGTTTTCTTTGGGTTGCCATTGAAAATGATTACCTTTGATGATGATGAATGATGTGTTATAATACAATTATTATAAATATGAGTTCTAATTGTGGATTTCATAGTTATTCATTTAAATATTATTAAACGAAAAGCACATACAGCGCGGCCCAATGGCACATATCTCAAAAATATAATCTATATATCATTGCATACTTTTAGAGCGTATTTTAAAATGTAAACTTAGAAAAAAGGAGGTGTAAGAAAGGAAAATGTATTATAAAAGTCAAGTAAATAAGTGACGAATTAAGGATAAGAAACAAAAGTTAACGAAAAAGAAACGAAGCTAGTAACTTCGGAAAGCCGATGTTTGTATAAACTTACATTTGATCACCAAATTTAAAATGCTTTACTTTTATTTTGGAACGCTTTTCTGTGTTGCTTTAAAAAATTACAAAGTTAAAATTTTTGCTACAGAAATTGTTAATTTTCGGTAAAACACATTTCTTGGGGTAGATCAATTCGGTTTTTAATGCTGATAAAAAATATATATGATAAGAAGAATATATACATATGTGTAATAAACCTTTAACTAATATTATAATACCTGGCAAAGATATAAAAAGTTGAGAAATAAACATATTTTAGTTCCTTTTTCTGATTATATTATTCAATTTTAATATATTTTATAAAGCAGAAAAGGAATTTACATATTAGTTAAATTTGTTCCCTGTAGCTTACCAAAAAAAAAACCCTTAGAAATTGCATTTATTAAAACTTCAAACTTCAAAAAAATCACGTGCCAAGACATTATTTTCATTTTACAAAATTTTAAACAAATTTTTAAAAAATTTCAAACAAAAATGTAAGGAGTTGGCAATGTAAGAATACAGACAGAAGTCACTTCAAGCACTGATTTCAGCGAAACTTAATGAAAGATTTTAATGTAATCTGAATGATTTTAGTGGTTTTAATAAATCAACTCTTCACCGCCTTAGTTGACAGTGCAGCCCAATATTAAATGACAAATAACGTATGCACATACGTGCACATGTGTACAGTACAAAAGCAAACCACAGGCTATTGCCCGGAATAATATATCCATTAGATATATACATATATATATATACAGAGCCTGCTGTCCTGTCCAGCCTAATTACCTATGCAAACAACGAGTATGGCCACAGCCACAATCCACAATCCATATTTCCTGGTCTCTAGGCCGGGCCTATCTCCACGATTTATTTTTCCAATTGCATATTTCAGTTTCAATTTCGAGGGGACACTAATTAATGCACATTTTTGTGCTTAATTATGCCGAGCTAATTTGTTGCAGTCCAACAAATGCGACCTGCAGCGCTGCCTTTGCGGTTTGACTATGGAATTATCAGTGGGTTAAGGGGGAAAAGCAGTTAAATTTGAACTTGATTTAAAGCCTAATTTCTTTTTTAATAATTACAAAGGATAATTAATTAAAATTATATAAATATCACAGCCTATTCCAAGTAATTTCCATACTTGAAACGCATCTCTTTACGAACGAAAGAAACACCTTTCTTCTACACAGATGTAATTAATTTTCATTTGCCCCGCTGTGTCCCGCCTCTTGGGTAATTAGGAAAATTGAAAAGCCAATCGAGTCTTTCGGGTTTATACAATATAATTATAATTTCATTATCCAGCCGTGTACACATCGCTGATTGTCCTGGCCCTAGGTCTACGCTGTATTCAAATACATTCTTACTTGCTAGCGACAAAAAAATATTAGATACGTGTGGGAGATATATACATGGGATGTATATGTTCCTATTCCTGTAAAATCGATTGTTCGATTGGCATTGCTGGGCAATGATTGACAGATTGACAGATTGATGGCTTGATTGCCGCCGCCCAACTGTTTGACAGCTGGCACACCTGTTGCCAGTCCTCGCTGGCCCTTGGATCCCATCGCTGGGCCACTCCGAGCCGGGCGGAGTTGGTGCGATGGGAGCTGGGAGAGATGGGGTCTACAGGTCCGTGGTGATGGTGTGCGTGTGCCCCGCCAGCAGCTGCGAGGTGGTGTACAGTGGCTCCTCCTCCTCTTGCATTTCCATTGCTATTTGCGAGTGCATGTCCACCTTGAACCGCTTGGCCGCGCTCTCCATCTCCTCGAGATCACTGAAGCCGGGAAAGCCGGTGGGACAAAAGTGTCCAGCTATCGCCTCCGGTATGTGGGTCACATTGTGCAGCATGTGGGCGGGCGTGGACTGCAGATAGTTGCGCCACTTGTGGTACGAAGTGCCGGGCAACTGGCCGGCTCCCCTCCGCTGGCTAATCGGCGAGGAGGTCTTGGGCATAATGCGCTGCGCCTGCTGCATCATGTACATCTCCCACTCCAGGTTGCCCACCAAGGAGGGCGAGCCGCTGGAGCTGGAGCTGGCACTTCTGTCCATATCCTGGGTGCGCAGGCAAGTCTTTCGGGGCGAGGAGTCGGCGCTGCTGCAGGTGTAGTAGCCGCAGGAGCGCTCCAACTGCTCCGGCTGCTCGGCGAAGTCATCGCAGATGGGCTGGCTGGTCTTGCTGCGGCTCCAGATGCTGCGGCTGCTCGAACCAGAGCCGGAGCCCGAGGTGCTGCCCAGGCCGCTGCTGTTCCTGCTGCTGTAGAGCCGCTTCAGAGAGCGACTGCCGGTGGCTGCCACGTAGATGCTGCTGTTCAGGGACAGCTCCTTCAACTTCAAACTGCTGGCACAACAACCCATGGTCTTGGTCTTGTTCGTGGTAATATCGGATTGTAGCTCTCTCTCTGTAGATGTGCTTCGTCCAACGCTACGTGGCCGACTGTTTGGCTTGGCCATAAACCGCGGGCCTCTTATACGGCCAGCAGGTAGTGGTTCGCGAAGGAGTTCCAGGAATCGCCGCGAAGGCAGCTACCTGATTCGCCAGCCTGGCCTAATCCGCGAGCGGGATTTCATGAAAACACACACTCTCGGCACTCTCGGTACTTTATGGCCCCGGCCATTTGGTGGAATGAGGAGGAGGAGTATGTTACCTGAGGTCAAGGCGACCTTGATTCGAGCACTTTCGATCCGGCCAACGAGTTAAGGAGCCGAGATCCCGGTCCGAGGGACTCCTAATGCGAGAGCTCTGCCTCAACCCTTTGGGTTGTATTCGCTTTTCTCAGTTCTCAGTTATCTTTTTTTTTATATACAAATATAGTTAAACCGAACTGAGAGATTGAGGAAAGTGTCCTGCCAGTGGCCTCCTGCTTGGCCCATTGTCTGGTTTCGCTTGGACATTGGCAGTGTCATTGTTATTGGTCTGGCTCTGGCTCTTTCGTCACCGACCTTGGACCATTGTCCTGCCAGAATTCGGCTGGCCAGAATTCCTATCCCGTGTCCTCTCTGCAATTGTTGTGCAAACGCCGTGGCGCAGTCCTCGGAACGCCGTTGACGCCGGCCGCAAGTCCTGTCCGTCCTCGGCCTTTTTGGCCAAATCAAAAACCAACGCAGCTGGCCAAGCACCGACTGCGATCTGTTTCAGCAATTTCAGGGGAAATTTCTCAATGGACACAGCACTCCCATTCTTGGGCTCTCCGCTCTCGAAGGCCAAAGCGAAATGAAAGCGAATTTTCCTTCGACTTGCAACTAGCAAATGGAAATGGTAATGGGAATGGCAATGGCCAAGGCTAGGGAAATGCAAATGAAAAGTGGCCCTGGGAGAATGGAGAATGGAAATAGGCAAATGATTGTCCGCCTGATTTGAGCTCAATGAAGCAGCGAAGGCGATGCCAATGAATGGCTGCCGAGGGAGATGCTAATGCAGCTTCTAGCAAAGCTCTCTCTGTATTGATTACGCTTTAAGCATTTAACCTTTGGGTTTCCAGATCCCTAACTTATATTCTATAAATTATTTAAAACAGATCGTATTTAAATGTATTTTCTGGGCTTAAAAACATAGCCCTAGGGTAGGGAGGTAACCCTAACGCCCAGTTTATCTGAAGGAATGCGGGAACTGCAGCTACTCCTGGCACGTGACAATCATTCGCACCTTCTCAGCGACTCCTAGGCAGTTAGCAAATGCGGGAAGGACTCCTTCGACACCTTCCTCCTTCGACTCCTTCCTCTTTCCTCCATCCTCCTTACTTGGCTTTGGTTTTGGGCCAACCTCAGGCCTCATTTGACTATCTCGCACATTTGCCGTTGTTGCATTTTCACACGCAATCAACGAAATTCCCGCAGTTTTCTTTTTTGTTTGGCTGGAAAAACGCAAAGCGGAATTCCCACTCGCCTCTTGTGTTTCGCTCTCTGTATTTAAACTACGTTTTCCAGCCGGAGTTTCCCGCATAGCGAATGTTGTTGATCCCCGCATCTGCATCCAAATCTGCATCCGCCTGCTCTGGCAGTTGGTCACGTAGTCAAGGCAGCACGTGATGGGGCGCGCGACGGAAGCGGAAATGGACGCCAAAGCGGAAGTCGAAGGGCTCCCAAAGACCCAACCAGGCAAGAGCCAAGTGCACTGCTAGAAATAGGGATTCTGAAGCTGAAATTGAAACAGAAATTTAAACTGACCCTCAACGGGAACCTTCTTTAAACAATAACTGAGCTTCTTTAGGGAGTAAAATATATAAATATAGATCAATTCTGTACGTTGTTTAATTTTTGCAACCTTTGTTTTGATTTAAGTACCCAAAAGTCGGGACTAAACTATGCTTTATATAGCTAAAATCGATCTTTGATCAAAAGACTACTACAGCAGGTTGTTTGTTCAGTTTCCATAGTAAACTTTTGCTACTTTATCACTTCTCAAAGAACTTGGACTATAGAATTCCTGTGCTTTTTCAATTCCCGACTTCAATTATTCATAATATTCTTCTATTCCATCACAATTAATTACATTTATTCCCAGTGTAAAGCACTTCCCATGCAGTGTAGCATCCTAGAGCTGTGAGTACAACGAAAGAAGGGCAGGTTCAAGGACAGGAAGTGGACTGAATCTGCCAGATACTTGTACGTATGTAGATGTATCTGCAAAATGGGACCGAGGCACGTATGAGGAATGACCCTTGACAATTTGGCTAAGTAAATGCAAAGCTAACTCGGGACTTTCCAGCTATTTGCTCAAGTGCCCCCCCATTACCCGCTGTAACCCCTACAATTGCCTGCCAGGACTCATCTTCATTTTATTTCATTTCTTACGCCGCTTTCTTGGGGCAATTATACGTAAAGTGCTCATACGAACTAAGAAACTTCTGTCTAATTATGGCCCGTATAATGCTCCACTTACGAGTCATTGTCAAAGTCAAGGTCTTCGGCCGGAAGGCCTTCAGCTTGACCTTGAACTGCTCCAGGATGGCGCTGAAGGTCTGCATTATGGGGTTGCCCCCTGGGGTTGCTTGAGGCACTGCTGCAGGTGAAGCTCCATCAACTGGACTGCAGCAGCAGGGCACTTGTCTCCGAAGTTGAAGTTAGCTGTAGGAGGAGCTGGTGGCCCTGTGGGTAGAGAAGGCAGAGCTGAAGGCAGATTTAAAGGCAGAGTGGGAGAAGTCAGCGTCCTTACTTCCCCTCGTCTGATCGAAGACCTTCTCATAGATAATCTTGGATGGATCGTGGTACTTCTTAAACATGCCATCCACAAGGGAGAGTAACTTCCCAGCGGACTTGAGGAACTGCTTGTCCTGCTTCTGGGCGATCGAGTCCCACTTGAGGCCAAATAAATGGCAGGCCTTGGCATCCGCCTGGCTGGTCAGCAAATCTGGACACTCCTGCACCATGGACCCAGCAATGTGTTGTTAGCTTGATACCCTGGGAGCTTGTGTGTTGGAAAAGTTGTACTATTAAAGCAGCTTTAATTAGAGTATTAAGTTTCGAGTTAAGAGAAGTAATGGGTAATCAGGCATAACAATGTTACCCCCTCGAGGTACGTAGACCTCACTGAATACAGCACCAATTAGCATACTTCTAAGTGAATTAATTTAAGCATTTCATTTTGATTTGGGGTTTCCCTTATATTTACTTAGTTATTTAGCACATTTAGTGGGAATTCAGCTTTTGGGGTCCATCGTGGGGAGCGTGGAAGCGGACCTTCATTGCGTATGCAGTGTCCGAACCGCATTTACTTCAAAGTGAGCCACTGCACCGGCACTTTGAGCTGGCAACATTGTGGCAGGAATCTCGGCCAGAGTCCACTCGAGGAGCTCTCTTGCCATCTGGCCATTAAATGCTCGCTGGCTGAATGCAGGGGATTCCGTACGAAGCCCCCAGGGAAATGGCCACGAAATTGAAATGCCATTGACACAAAGACACACGCCAACAGAGAGAGAGAGAAAGATGGAGAGATGGAGTCCTAGATCCCAGTCAGGGAAATCTAAAAATAAAAAGAAAGAAAACTAAAAGCCAAAGACGTGCCCGGGACCCCAAATCGTGGCAATGGAAATGGAAACTAAAACAAAAAACGGGGGAAAACTGCAGAGAGGAAAATTCAAGAGAAGCTCGTAAGTCAGGATTAGAGGGAGATTTTTAGAAATTTCTAGAGCTTAGATACAGCTTAAATTTTAATTCAAATATTGTATAATATTTCAACCAATTTACCCCTCATGAATTCCCGTAAAGACCCCTTAAAAATCTGTTATAAAATTCACTTAAACACAATTTTTTGTTGCCGTGCACCGAACACCGAACCCCGTTGTTGAATGCAACTTTTTGGCACAAGTGCAAGCCAAGCAATTGTCCTGGATTCCGGCTAGGATACTTTTTATTGAGCTCAGCCAGCTGGTCGCTGAGAGCGAAAAAGGAGGTCTCCTAACAATGGCAGGGACATGACCGATTCCAGGACCCAGGACATCTGTGATCAGGAGCATCAATGCAGCAGCTTCTCTGTTCTGTTTTCCGCTTTCCATATTTTGTTTACTTTTCGTGTTTTGTGTGTTTTATAACAACAACACCAAAAAATAGAAGGAAAAAAAAAAGCCAAAGGCCACACACAAAAAACATGAACGGGCGGGACTGAAAATGCTTGGGAAATGGCAATGAAAATACGCAAAAATACGAATGGTGGGCAGGACTGGGACCGGGGACAGGGGACAGGATATTGAGGCCGCGGAATTTTGTTTACGAAACACATTTTCCGTGTATCGGCGGCGGCAACTCCTTGGCCATGGCCATAAAGCCATAAACCGAACCGCGTGCTGAGGCCCAGATCCTTGCAGATCTACCAGGTAGATATAGATACTATATATATATATGTAGATATCCAGCTTTAGGTAGGTAGGTTATGCCTATCAACAGCATAACGGACGGCAGTGTCCTCTGCTGGCAATGATGATGATGATGGACGCCCTGCTGGACGCACTTGTTGATCCCGCGACAGGGTCAAGTCAAACATAAATCGTAGACCAGAGATCGCGATCGCGATAGCTCAGGGCGCTCGGAAATGCCCATGGTATTTCCGCATCCTTGCGGGAAATTCTCAGCCGCTGAGCCGGGGGAAAAACTGGATCCACACGTGTTCGAATCGCATCGGATCGTGGGCGAGGCTACTTAGGCTCTAATTTCCACATTACGCCGTCTCCTAGCCACCTGATGCCATCGCAGCTGGATCCCAGATGCAGGGCAGTGCAGGGCAGACCGGGAATGGCCCGAAACCGAGACCGAGACCAGGTGCGTGTGCGGAGTGTGTCCTTGAGCAGGTCCATGGTCCACTTGACCACAGGAAGGCGATTGCAAGTTCAGGGCGGATGTAAAGGTGAAATGTCAAAGATTAGATGAAGTACGAACTGTACTTCTTAATTCCTGCTCATTTTCAGTAGAAATCTCTGCTCTTCCCTCTGTTATTTAGTGGAAAACCCTTGATGACCCTCCAGCCAAGCCTCACTTGAGCAGAGTTGTGCTTAAATGTTGAAATATTCTCTGAGCTGGCCACAATTAAGCATTCTCCATTTAACCGCCTCCTCTTGAAGGGTGGCTCCTCCCCCGTTTTACGAGGGCCACTTTACGTGCCCATCGCTGGTTTCCTTTTTCTTCCATTTTGTTTTTTTTTTTTTTGCCAGATTTAAAGTGATTTTGTTAGTGGCACTAAGTGCACTGCCCCCCAAAAGCCACTCTGTTTTCCCTTAAACTTGGCCTCCGCAAATAATTCCTTATCTCAGTGCACGCCTTTGGGGTATGCAACACTTTTTTGTCCACTAAAGGAAGTGGAATTTGCAGGACTTATTGTAGGGTATTCGGTGGCTAGAGAGAGGAATATCAGCAATTAATCAGGAGTCAAAATATCAAGAGATTTGGGAATAAAAAAATAAGAATATTGAAGGGAGACAGGAATGGTAATATAACCCCTTAATTACTAGTTTTTCTAGCAAAGCTATCTTCATGATCAAGTTCTTATTATAATTTCCTATAAATATATCCTGGAAATGGTGCCTAGTCCTAGTCTCTAAGTCCTAGGCAATGAATGATTAAAAGGGTGACAATTAAAGGAATGACAGTTATAATTAATATATCCCTCTACTTCCTGATATTTCTAGTAAAACTCTCTTCAGAATCACATTGTGGTTATATTATCCTATATTTAAATTCTAGGAATGTTGCCTATTCTGCTCTTTACTCTTAGGAATAATAAATATTAACTAGGAAGTGATCCAGGATCCAGGACTAGCAATTTCCATGAACATATCCCTATACTTTCTGCTCTATCTAGTAAAACACTCTTTGGAATCTATTTTGTAGGACAGTAAAATCTTAAAGATATAAACCAAAAATATTGCCTAGTTCTCGCCCAAAGTTCCAGGGTATCCCAGAGCCTGACATCTCTTGTATTCCCTGTGTCATTCCTCCTTTGTTGTGCTTGGCATTCTCTGGGCTCGTTTGAAGCCTTCGCATGCGTCACATTGAATTGAGTTGAAGTCTGCTTTCCATATACATACTATACATATATAAATATATATATTAACATATATACTTGGAGCAAGTAAGCGGCTTGGAGTACACCTGCCCCTGCCGCCCCTCTGAGTTTGGATTCCCGGGAAATCTACAACGTGAGGCAGACAGACATCTTGGCCCGCCGCCACCGTCGCCTGTAATCGTAGAAAATCAATAGAGTTTTCCCATTGATAATTGTGTTTGTGCTGTGCCTGTCCCCAGGTTCCTGGTTCTCAGTCTTTTCCTCCCTCATTTCTCCCAGTGTACCATTGTGTCCTGCATGTGTGTGTGTGAGTTTTCTTATGAATTATTGAACGGCTTATGGAGTTTTTTTGCTCCTTGTGATGTTTATTTACATCTGTAATCCGGCCTCCATTTTTTGTACTTTGTTTGGCAAAACTTTGTGCCTTTGCCTTTGGATCTTAGCAAAAGTCCACCGGCTGTTGATGTGGCTTAAATGAAACAAATAAAATATATATTACCTAAATATCTCTTTGGCAGCTGATAATGTCCAGAACTGCTGAAAAAAAAAACATTTAATAGAGATTAGTAAGGACCTTGGGAGACAATTAAGGCACTTCTTTAAGTTTTGATAAACAAAATAAATAGTTTCTTTGTTATAAAACCAGATGAAGTGTCTATTTATTATAAAAAAAAGGTTTTAAATCAATTAAACTTTTGATTATTAAGCTTTTTATATAAAAATTAAACTTTAGATTAGACTTTAAACTAGTAAATATGTTTTAGTTTATTAAGCAATACAAAAAAGAAATTGATCTATTTATTATAAAAAAAGGTTTTAATTCCATTAAAATTTTGTTTATTGGGCTTTTTAAATAAGAATTCAATCTGCCAAGACTTTAAACTAGTAAATATAATATTAAATTTATTAAGCAATGAGCATAGAACAAACATGTTTTGTTTTAGCTCAAATTGCTGACTTAATTTCCTCTTTTATATATTTGCATAATTACCATATTACAATCAAAAATAAAAACATGCTATATACACGGAAACATTTTTTTAGAAAGGGAAAAGGCAACGAAATTGCTATTTCTGTTAGATTTATGAATAGGCCAGGCAATAGTTCTTGAGAGTTGTTTATTAATTAATTATAGAAAATGATTTCTATTTTTAATGTATTTATTTAAGGAAGTATTCATTTTTGTTTAGGCTTTTTGTGGTATTTGTTATGGCGTTATTTTTTATATTTTCCCCTCTCTAAAGTGTTAATTAAATATCTGCACTTTCTCCAGCCTCTGCTCATTATATTTAAGCCAAAAACTCTGGCCTTGGCTCATCTCCTTAGCCCCACAAAATCCCCTCCTGCTGCTGCTGCTGATGAGTCACAAATTGCGTAAAATGTTTGTCTTAATTGCCGCACTTCCTCCCGAGTCCTGCGTCCTGTGTCCGGGGTTCTGAGTCCTGCCTTGGCAGGTCTTTGTCTGAGGGCTACTGATTATTAAAATTGCATTCCGCCGCTGTTGTGTGGGTTGTTTGTTTACTCTAATGAGCATTTAATGGCCGATTCCAACCTGGTGACACACACACACTCTACGCAAGGAGAGAGAGTGAGTGAAAATGAGAGCGAAAGCAAGGGAAAATCGGTGAAAATCAAGCTGGAAAGAGAGGTCCTTCCGGTTTTGCACTTTACCCTTTTGGGCCCTCCTCCCTCTCTCACCCGCTCATCCACTCACCCTCTAATTTCGTTTTTATTACACTTTTCCCAGTTCATTACCGTGTCTCGGATATTTCCCTCTTCCTTTTTTTTTTGCGGCTTTTCATTCATAAATTACGGGGAAATTCGCCAGATACAAGTAAGGTTGCTCATTTTTTCGCTCGCCGCACTCTTCGCCGGAATTCCCGCACACACATCCTTTTATGGGATGCGATCCTTGGTACTTATCCCTGTGGGAATTGCGTATAATTTGCGCATGTTAATTAGCTCATTTCGGGCATAGATTTGGGCCCGTCGTCGAACACATGTAATTAAGCAAATTAGGCAAATGAAGCAACTAAATAAATAGTTCATGGCTGCCGAGGGTCTGGGGGCTCCCTCTGTCTCTGTCTCTGTGGGAGTGGGTGTGTGGGCTGTTTTTGGGGGGTGCTAAACGCTTTCAAGGTCATTTGCCTCACTGGCTGCCTTAACGGCCCATTACAGGATCAGGAGAGTCGGGTTTTTGCACTGTTAAAAACGGGATTTTTATAGTATATGCTTAATATTAATATTATTTATTGAATACTATTTTAATTCAATTGTTTTTCTTAAAGGAAAATATATTTTTTAAGTTTTTTTTTTTTAAGTCTCTAAAAATTTTCGGGTTTTGGAAAAGAAGGGAAAAACTAAAGAATGTTCTAAGAGCCAAAGAATGAGCTCTGAAAAGTGGATTGCTGTTTTTTTTGTTAGAAAACCTCAAATTCTCTGTAAATTAATAACAAAAAAAATGGAATGGAATGGAAAATGGAACTTAAAAACGTTGAGAAAAATTCAAATACTAATATTTAGTGTGGATCATAAGGTTTTAATAATTTTAATATAACATGCTTAATATTAATGTTATTTTTTAGATACTTTTTTAATTCAATTGATTTTCTTAAGGGAAAATATTTTTACAAATATTTCTAAGCTCTTTTTGGTTGTTGCCAAACATTTTCTTTGCCACATTTTAGCAACTGTTTCTTGGGCATTCCGTGTTGTCCGATTTAAGTTTTATATTGGTTAAAACCCTTTAATTGGGGCTATATAATTTATAAAAAGATATAATTATATTTCTTATAACTTTTAGATATTCGAATTGGTAGTATGTAGATTTTTGCTGAATTAATAAGCAAAAAATTAGATAAAAATCTACAATATAGATATTTTCTGATATTTTAAGAATATAAGAAATAAAATTATACATTTATTTCTATACAAATATATTATATAACCAACATTTAACGTTGCGAAGTGCAATAAATCGATGTTCTCAATAAACACTAAACACTATATTTTTTGATATTTTAGATTTTTAGAATTCAAAGTTTACGATATTTTCTTTACCATATTGAACGCGATATGTATTTTCATCTCAATATTTCCAAAATCCCCGTAAAAAAAAATTACTTTCTTACTTCTTAAATTATATTTCATTGTAATTTTTCCAATGATATTTTAATTCATTGTTGTAGTTAATTATTTTACGTTTCAATACATCTTTTTTTGTACAGTGCCTGCATTTTGAGAAGGGTTTCGGGTCTGGTCCTGGGACCCACCTGCTCGCTTAGGCTTATTCTCTGCGGCTGCTGCGGTTGTGGGTCGGTTTTTTGTGGGGTTTTCTGGTGAGCCCATCTCATGTGGTTCCCTGGTCCTGTGGCTTCGACCCTGTTTGGGGGCCATACATCATCGAAAACGCCAGCAAACACACGCACACCCCCCAAGGCCAAACTTTTAATGCACTAAATAACTATGTAAAGTTGCCACGTCTTGGGGCTGTTGTTGCCATCAGGGGAGGAGGAGTGTGTGTTCAGGCCTCGTCACACCAGGACACAGGACACAGGACAGGGCGGGACGAGGCAAACCCATTTACATAAGTTCGAAGTGGGGAAAAGTGCATTCGCAGCACTTTCGACAAAACTTCCAGCGACGTCAGCAGCGTCTGGAAAACTTCATCCTTGACACCCCACATGCCGGCAAGGATAACAGCAGACCCACTTCTCCCACTTGGCAATCATCTGGGGATGAGCAGGGCTGTATACATATGATCCTTTAAGTGCTGCACGATTGCATAATAGACGGAATTTTCAAGTGCAAACTTGGCATAATTCCTTTTTTGGCCATCAAAATCTGTGCACCGAGTGTGTTTATTGCATATTATTTATTCGGCAAGGGCCAAGTTTTCAAGGGTCCTTGGGTGGGATAATATCCCGTGGAAAGACTTTGGCTTTGCCTTAAGCAACTCAAGGAGTTCGAAATTGAGGGAAATCGAAAATTGTCTTTTAGTTAGTTTCATTTGGATTTAATTTAGAGTGGATTTAGAGTCTAAATCCTTACGAAACTTCATTAAATATATAAGTAATTGCTTAAGAATGAATTCTTCAGCTTCAGCAGTTTAAACATTTTACAGATTACTCTTTCATGAACCTCAGCTTAATATTATAAATATATATACTGATATCTTTGTTTCTTCTGCCCATTTGCAGTTGTCCAGCTGGAGGTCTTTGCCGAGGAGGAGTTAACCACTGCGTCCAGTCTCTCGGAAGGTGAGTTGTTGCCACCTTTGGCCATCATGTTTATGGTTTAACCCAAAATTCTCCCTACAGAATGGGGCTCCGGCTGGCGGGGCACCAACTTCCTGGTGGAGGTGGAGCAAACCGCTCCCATGTCGCCGCCATCCTCATCCTCGGCCTCCTCCAATGGCAGCGAGGACTACATTGGTGAGCTGAGCAGCCAAGAGGTGGACGAAGGTTTCACCACGGGCGCCACCACAGGAGCCTCGAATAGCACTGCCGTGGAGACGGGTGAGTACCCACTCCGCTCTGCCTCCTATCTATTTTATTCTTTGATTTAAATAATGCAAATTTTATATAACATTAAATTCGAGCCACTTCAACATGTATTGAGTGCTGGCAACAAGTTTAATTTTCGTATTTTTTGCAGAGCTACAAAGTTGTGGCAAGCCAAACTGTGAACTAACTTTAATTGGTTTGGCTTAAAAGTATTTTATTTGTTGTCTTTCAACACAGATGGCCTGCATTCGAAATAGAATCGGTTTCCCCTTGAAAATTCCAATCCCCACATAAGCTGGGGAAACTGAATTTATTTAAATGCTTTCTCCCAATTCGGTAATATCCCATTTAAAGTAAGCCTAGATTAGGGGTGTTTCCACACTCGCAGACTGATTTTTCCTGGATTTGAGCCGAGTTTTTCCCTCGTTGTCCGGGCAAATATTGAATTTTCGTGACTCAAATCGCACTCGCGCAATTTCAACTTCAAAAAACACACACCTGGACGCGGCCCGAGTAAAATCCCTGGCTGGATTTAGCTGACTGCGACTTAGCCGATTCGCTTGCTTAATAAATCCCAAGTCGCAGCACGAGAACTCGAAACTCGAAATCCCCCTCAGCCATGTCCACATCCTTTACTTATCCCTTCCCAATCGCACAATTGTTTATCGCAGAGATTTCGCCGCCGCCGATAATTGAATTCGAGCCTGATTTATGTGCGGTACGTGCGACCAGTTAACAGTCCCAGCAAATCCATTTTGCTTAGGGGAAGAGAAAGGGAAAGCAGGGCTGGCTTACGACGCGAAACGAAAATAAACAAATTGCATGCCGTTGCAGGACCCAAGATCATCGTGCGCACCGAGGAGGTGCTGATTGTCGGGCTCGTCCTCGTCCTCTGGGTGGGCGCCATCATGCTCTTCTTCAATCGCTGGGGCAAGATCCGGATGCTGGAGCCGTACCAGCCCAAGTTTCAGCAGCAGCACCGCAGCTCCTGTCCGCTGGTCGACTTGGATGCCGTGCAGACGCACCAGGTAGGCAGCGGCTCCCAATTAATCCATTATTTTCCTTGAAAACCCTGAATACTAATACTGAATAATATTGTAATATCGCCGGTTTTCCCTCCTTTTTTTTTTGGTATTGCAGCGCTCCTCAGTGTCGCGAATGTCGATGGGCATGGTGCACAATCTCAATATGCCGACGTGTCAATTTGCGGCCTATAATCCCAACATTTATGCCAAGGGTATGTACGTCCTCTGTCTGCCCTTTCATCTCAGGCCCCTTCCACCGTCATGCTTTCACGCTTTTTCAGCTTTTCCCACTTTTTCTCCTTTTTCCACCAAACCACGTCCCATGTCCCATGTCCCATGTCCCCTGCCCAAGCTCCAAGCCGCCTCCCCTGAATGCAATTAAAATCGAACATCCATCGAGCTCAAAGTATCCGCCGCTTGTACTGCACACTTTTGTGCGTCGCCCAGGGCTGAACAGTGGTTAGCAATATATCGAGGAACGAAATTATCGGGATAATATCGACTAGTTTTTAATATATATAGAAATTTCAAAGATCGAAATGTAGCATGCAAGAGTTACAAGTTATGATAAGGCTCAGACGGAAATCTAGTTGGTATATAAGTATAAGAAATTCAAGGCACGTTTAAATATCGATATAAATCGATGTATGGAAATCAATATTTCGATACTTCTCGCTATTTCCAGTTCAGGGTTGCCCTGGTATAAACAGTGGACTTGAAATCAATTGAAATCGTGTTCAAAAATATGATACAAAAAGTCTGTTAAGAATGATTTTAAAAAATTAAATGAATTAAATTCAAGACTTTTGGGTACATATTAAAGTTGTTATACCTAAATTCAGAACGTTATCTTTGGTAAATTCAATGAGTTTAAGAAAAATAAACAAATATTAATAACATAATTACAACAGATAACTCTAAACTCTGGGTTTAGAGTTCCTGTAAAACTAAGACCTTAATGGCACATGGCTCACTGCCACTTGAGCTTAATGAACTGGCCAACATATGTACATATGCTTGTTTGTGAGGCCACTTCTGATCCGAACCTATCCCTGGCAGCTGTAGGGGATTACCTCCACCACCAGTTTACTCCGCCGAATGAGAATCGTAATACCGATGCGTAATGCGCGCTAGTTGAAGCGTTTGTTAATGCCCCACGCCCCGCATTTGCTGGTAAATACAGCATTTAGTTGTAGTCACTTTCTCTGTTCGCTGTTTCCTGTCATCTCCCCAGCTCCCCCGGCAGCTTCTCCTTTTTTTTTTTCTTTTAATGAGTTGCCAGACAATTACGTTGCCCGCCGAGCGGAGGCAGCGGAGCGCAAGCGAAGCAAATAACAATACAATTTTAATGCCACTGCCGCATGGCGAACGAGGATGGGGCTTCCCCTGGATTTCCCGCTCTCTGTGCGCAATTAAATCTCATGGCAACGCAGGAGGACAGCAGCACTCGCATAAAACATGCACGGGAAAAGGCACACAGTTCAAGGAGATGGAGATGGAGATGTTACCTCGAGAAGGATAAAAGCTGTAGACAGCGCGAAGTCTATTAAGTTGAGTCAGGACCGAGCCGCGGCTCTTAAGGGGTTTCCCCCGTCGCTTGCAATTGCAAGAATGCTGGCCAGCATGTTAAGTTCATGTTGATATTGAAAGCCTAAGCAGAACTAGGTTAAAACACAAGTGCTGTCCATTTGCTAGAGACAGCTACTGTTTGCGGAAGGACAAGTAATTGAATTAATTACTTAAGAGATTGAAGCGTGCTCTATGTGCTTAGAATGCATTTCCATATCACTGATATATTTATAGATTTTATATATTTCATAAACTTAATTATGCACATTATTTCCTTTCCCAGGCTACGCCTCTCACGTGTCCCAGGTGTCGCGTCCGCGCCAGAACTCAGTGTTTGTGGGCGCCAGCACCAGTCACTACCTGATGCCGCGGCCCCCCAGGAAGACCCGCTCGGCGATGGACCTCCACTCGATGGTGCTGGACGAGAGTGCCGAGCAGGTGTAGGCCAGGATCGGGATACTAATCCTATTAGGGTGCCAGGATGGAGTCAGTCAAAAGTCGCGGGGTGCGAGTGACTCATTTTCTTCTGGAAGGGAAACAAGTACTTTATGGCTAAGAGAACTTGTAAAATAAGTTGAGACAAAGGAACGAAGATTCTGAAATTCAGGATATGTATATTAAAGTCTCTAAAAATTCGGGGGGTTTTGGAAAAGAAGGGAAAAACTAAAGAAAGTTCTAAGCAGCCAAAGTATGAGCTCCAAAAAGTGTGCAGCTGTTTTCTCTGTTAGAAAAACCTCAAATTCTCTGTAAATTAATAGCAAAAAAAAATATATATATCCTGAAGTAAATAACCAATAATTACCTAAAATCTATGATTTATATTTATACTTTTTATTATTCCGATTTATAAAAATATTTCCTTCTTGTTTATCCGTTTATGTAATATTTTAAGGCAGCTGCCAGCTTTCTTTTGACATTTTCCAAAATCACCCCTCGAGTTTTCAGAAACTTAAAGGCTTCGAGATACAAGATATTTTGTTATTTATATTTAGTGTGGGAATCATAGGGCTACAATAAATTTGTTTATTGATTTTTTTTAAGTATTTAGAGGTTTCCGGTGCCGGAAGAAAATGGGTTAACAATGGGAGTTAACAACAGGTTAAAAATATTTTTTTTAATGTGGATACACGCACTGTCCAATATTTGCAACTGTAGAACTATCTCTATCATCCTCTCGACCCACGCCCAATAATATAGTTCTTTCTGTGCTGGCACAGAGTCAATTTGCGTCAATTTTGGATATCATTTGGGGCCAGCTGAGTGCTACGACACCGAGGAAGAGATCAACCATAGCAGTCAGCTTGCGGCCAAGCAGTTATCGGCTGAGAAGTGTTATCGACCGAGTAATATATCTAGAGTTATCGATTGTAGATTGTATTATTAGTCCTATCCTAACCAGTGTTACCTTAACCTTAGCTACAACTTTTTCCCAACTCAAACTTAGCGTGTTTTTTCGACTTTTACAACTACAACTACACAAATATTGGATGCCAGAGCAGATTGTTAAGAATATACATACACACAGACACATCAAATAAATAAGTATATTTGTATTTCCGGCTTGGAACCGAACCCGTTTAGTTGGTAAGCCCAAAGCTCAAAACGTAGGACTCGTACGCCTCCCAACTCGACCAAAGTTCCCGAAGTTGAGACCCTCTTCACTGTGGAGCCGATCTTAGCCCTCCCTTAACTAACTTGTAAGCAATTTCGACCAACAAAAGTGGTAAACTGAGAAAACTGAGCAAAAACTGAGGGCGTGTTCGGTGGCAAGAGGATGGAAAGAAAACCAAAGAACAACTAACTAACGAAAGCTTTAAATTCCTTGGGTCCCTTCGAACAGGGGGACCCGCAAAACCGAAACAAAGAATCCCATCCAGATCTAAGTAAATGTAAACTAACCAAAGCTAAAAAGCGTACTTTAGGCTTAAGACCTACGAATAGGAGATCTTTACCAAAGTCAACGTCACAGTCAAAGTCAAAGTCAAAGTCTAGTGCAAAATACGAGGATCAATGTAAACTATTTGCCATACTAACTAACATTACTAACGTAATCTCCCACACATCTCTCTAGTCGGACAGTTTCCTCTCACAACTCGAATGAATACGAATACGAATATTATATACCAGGCCCGACTCTCGGCGGTACTGTTACGAACAATTGTTGAAAATGAATGTTTAATTAACGTGTTTACAATATTTACAAGGCCTGAGCAAACCAATTATATATTGTACTTGTGTACTATATCAAAAGCTATACTATATATACATAAAATATATACATATACATTATATATATGGGTAAAACAAAAAACAAAACAATTATATACATTTTGATGAATTCAATTAAAATATGAAATTATATTTGAGGCGAAGGACAGCTGTGTTTTTGTTTCAATTTCAAAATGCTGCAGTCTGGTAAGTCTGAAGTGTCGGTAAAGTTAATAGGTTACAAGGAATTTTTTGAATTTTTACTGCCAACACTGAATTTAGGGTTCAATATTTATGTTTTTATAAATCTGGAATTCAGAACATAACCAAAGTAAAACAGGCGAACAGAAGTGCTAGGTGGCTGCTGCTCAAACTGTTCTACTTTAGCCAAGTTGTAAGACGCATATTTAAATTAGCCGAGCTACGAACCTTTCGTAGTTAGGTTTCAGTAAACTTAATTTTATTTAATTTAATATTCAGTTTAGATGCTGCCTGCTGATACTATTGATAGCCTTAAGAACACAAATATAAACTATGCAGGGGGTCTCAAGCAGCTGGTCAAAATGTTATATTTTAGCCACGTGCCCACATGCCCTTCATATTAAGTAACCGCCTAAATTAAATTTGAATTTAAAAAATCCTTATGCTCTTCTGTCAGTGATATTTATAGCAAAATTGGGACAAAATGGCATCAGTGATCGTAAGTTTAGAGCGATCGGATGTAGAGTGAGAAAAATCGGAGTGTTCTTATAAGCACTTACTATATTATATTCTATATTCTATTCTAGCAATGCGTTAATCGGTTTCTGTGCATTCTGCCAGGTGAATTTTTACTGGCAAAAGTTACGATAAGGGTCTTGCTTTGGCTATATGAATTAATAATTGATATTTTTAAAGGATTTACAACTTTTTAAAATCGTTAGTAACAATTAAAATTAAGGGTTTATGCGTATGTGTTACGTGTTTAATTACGTTCACCGAAATATTTTACATCTGCAGTGTTACATTTCAAGTTTACTTATGAACAATATATGCCATCGACAATTTTTGAGGTGGCAATAATGCCAGTGTGTCAAAAAATTGATTAAATTGTCATCTCCATCTTGGCCACTCTAAAACAAGCTCACTTTCCAGGTGTCACTTTGCATTTTCATTTTGTGAAAAAAGAAAATATTTGAAATCGGTGAAAACTGACAACATGTTTCGTGGCAATAATCCAAACGCCTTCACCCCGAACGGCCGCCTCCTCCAGATGCAGTATGCCTTGAAGGCCACTAAGCTGGGCGCCAGCAGCTTTGGGATCTGCACGCAGGAAGGTAAGCACCCCCCCATGTCGCCGCCTAGATCCCAAGAAAGTAGATACACTGATGGCATCCTAGTCCTTATTTTGGCCGCCGAAAAGCGCAACGTCTCGCCCCTGATGGTGGCCGGGTCCCTGGACAAGATCGCGAAGGTGGATCATCACCTCTATTGCACCATTGCCGGGCTGCCGGCAGACGCCCGCTCCATGATTGCCCCGGCCCGCATGGCGTGCTGCAACCATCGGCTGCAGTTCGACACTCAGATGCCGATCGAATTCCTCATGGAGTCCATGTCCCGGCAGGCCACCAGCTTCGGACTGGGGGCTCAGGACACTCTCAACAGCAGCAGCAGCAGCAGCGACAGCAATGACTCCTCCACCAGTGACAGCAACGAGGAGAGCGACGATGAGAATAGAAAGCTCCTGACCACCTGTCGTCCCTACGGGGCGGCCTTCCTCTTCGGCGGCGTCTACAGTGACCAGCTGCAGTTGTGGCACCTGGAGCCAACCGGCGAGTTTCATCAACTCGGCATCAAGGCCATTGGCTCGGGCAGCGATGCCGCCGACAATTGGCTAGTGCGGCACTACCAACCCAACATGAACGAGAGCAGTGCCTTGGGCCTGGCCATTAGCACCATGCAGGTGCTAATCGGTGAGCAGCGGCTGACTCCGGCCCACCTGGATCTGATGTTGATAAGCAAGGAGCCGCGGTGCCACCTGCTCTCCGAGAAGGTGCTGGAGCAAGAGATCGTCCGCCATCAGGGTTCACGGAATTCTTAGTATTGGACTTTCTACTAAACTTTGTTTAATTTGAATTGCTATTAAAGGTTCAACTTCAACTGCAGATTAATTCAAATTAGTGGTCAGATGTTTCTGGTAAGTGTTTATGGGCGTGCCATAAAATACAAAGCCTAATGAATCGAGGGGGATTCCCCGCTGCTGGGAGAGCGACATGCCACAACCACTCTCACATTTCACAGATGTCGTCGGCTTCGATTTTCGAGGGGCCTTTTTCAACGGCCATTAACACATTTAACAAGATGGCCAGAAGAGCAAGGGGCACGCGCTCGCCGAAGGGGCCAATAAACGGAAGCCATTCCAAGTCTGGCCAGCTCGGGTTCAAGTGCAGGCGATTTATGATGCCGATGCCACAGTGCCACTGCAACAGCGAGGAGGGGCAATGGAGAAGACCTTGTCGCCGCCGCGGGCCACAAATCAAATGGGCGGCCGTGCCGGCCCCCTTTTATTTTATTTTTCTTCGGACCAAATTCAATGCTCGACAGCAAGTGACACATTTTGGGAGGAGTCCAAGCCCAGTTGTGCAGCCGTCCGATAAAATACTAAGTGTTTTATTGAGTCCATTGTCAAATCGGGAATAGTTATAGGCACACTGAGGAAACAGGAATTAACCAAAGAGAAGCTACGAAAAATAGGGATATTTCTGGTATGCATTTAAAAATGTATAAGCTAAGAGATTAAAATTCTAAGAAATATACACAGGAAATAAACAAACTGATCCTACATGAACTCTAACAGAGCCATAGGAATTTTTGCTGATGGCTAAATATTGCTGATTTTGCAGGCACTCCTCTACGGCTCGAAGGGGGCTCATAAAAATGATTTAAAAAACAACTCCCGGGTCCCATTGTTCGCACACTTGCCGTCGCCTTGTGACCAAAATTATGGACATTCAGGCAGAACCTAATCGCCAGCTGTAGCCAACAAAATGTTTAACGACGGCCCCGGCCAATCTGCATAACAATGTGAATTAATTTCAGGCCCCAGCCACACACCAAATCCATTTAGGAATGGGCATGGGGACATCCCAGAGTGGAGAGTGGAGTGTGGAGTGTGGAGTGTGGAGTGTGGAGGAAGCGTGTCAAAGATTGATTGACATGGTCCAGGGAGGTGGAGCAAAAGATGAAGCAGGAGCCGGAGGAGCTGGAGCCTGCGTAAAAATCTAGGACAAGTGCCCGCCCGGCTAAAGTGGCTAATCAAAAATGCTTAGCATTATGTTTTTCCCTCTAGGCAGGAGCAAGATTTATGGACCCAAACTTAATTGCCTGTGCTTTCCGATTTCCGGAGCAGCCTGTGTCCTGTGTGTCCCACAATTTATGCAGTTCCCTAAAAAAATACATGCATTTAGTTAAGTGAACTTTGCTGAATAAAACTGAATAAGCAGCATTTCCGCTTCCGTAATTATCAGCCTTCAGCAGGGAAGTCTATTCAGCTGATGTCCTTCGGCTGGGCTTGGATGTTTTTCCCCCGAATTCAGTTTCAGTTTCAATTTACTTTTCGGCGCTCTTTCTTCGTTATCTTTGATTTGTCCACCGAGGGACATTTAAATGGAATTTCAGCTCTGCTCAGCTCGGTGGCGTGTCCTGTGTCCCGCGTCCTGTATGCCCTTCTGCCCCAGCAACCAAGCACGCACGTCAGCCAGTTGTTGTGGGAACAAACGCCGGAAGCCTTCAGAGTGTCCTGCGTCCCTGCTCTCCCCCCTCACTCGGCAGCGTCTTCGTTTTTGTTGCAAGGACACCCAGCTACTGCGCACTTGCAATTCCTTTTATCCATCGTCCCCGCCGCTTCCCCCGGTTGTCCTCTGCCGCATAACATTCTCGGCGCAGCAGCACTCTCTCCCCGACTTTTCTTCTGACTTTTCCGACTCCCACATGAGCGATCACTTTAATTGCTGCAGCTTTATTTTGACGCTGGCTGCCGGGTTTTGGCCATAAACGTAAATCACAATTCTGGATGGCCGACCAAATCCACGCTGACGGTTGGGATTTTCGCCCGCCATGCACTTTTATTCGTGTTGTAAAATCCACAGCCATTTTCCTCGAGTTAGAAAATTAATTTTCTTTGCCGAGATTTTTGATTGCATCAGCAAAGGGCGTCTGCTTCAGGGGAGTAGTTATGAGCTACAAGAAAAGGAAGATTTATTTATATATTTAGAAATGATTAAGTCTTCGTTTTTATGTAACTAAAATTATATTTATAAATATTGCTTTTTAGGTACCTAATAACAACAATGTATTATTTTATTTATTAATATAATTACACAGTGCAACAGTGATTTTGCACTTTTGAAGTGACCTAGTAGAGATTGTTAAGCAGGTCGAAAATAACACAAAACCATGTTTGAAATTCTTCTAACACCCTCAAAATCTTGAGTTATGGTCTGTGTTATTTTTCTTTATTTTTTGCTGTAGGAATTGGTAGAAAACATACCTGTTGAGTAGCAGGCGAACACAAACCAGCAGGGGACGAAATACACATTACATTAGGCCAAAAATGAAAAATGCATACAAACTTCAAGCATAAATTATAGAACCAAAAAGTATGCAACACTACATCCCAAAAGTATGCTATACAAAAAGTGCAATGCCGCAAAGTTTTCCCATCATATTTCCATGAAATCTGCGAGCAAATTGACTGTTTTCCGGTTTGAGGTAACAGGCGAACAGAAAGCAGCAGAAGGCGATTTAGAACTGTTATAAACTGTTATAAAAACTTTGCGCCTGCAAATTTTTTGTATAGCATACTTTTGGGATGTTTTAAAATTTTTGCTGGAAGTTTTTATAACAGTTTATAACAGTTTCCAGTTGCTTACTACTGCCTTCTGTTCGCCTGTTACCCCAAACCGTGAAATGGGTAAATTTGTTCTGAAAATCATCTTACTTACCGCCAGAGATGCCCAATTAGTTGTGTTACAATATTGGGACAAAATGGCGCATTACTAGCCGCCAGAGATGCCCATTTAGCTGTGTTGCAATATTGGGACAAAATAGCATCTTACTTATTGCCATTGCATACTTTTGGGGTGTTGTATAATTTTAGTGTAGCATACTTTTGGGTGTTGTATATTTATTGTGTAGCATACTTTTGGGGCGTTGTATTATTTTTGTGTAGCATACTTTTGGGATGTTTTATAATTTTTGCTGGAAGTTTTTATAACAGTTTATAACAGTTTCCAGTTGCTTACTACTGCCTTCTGTTCGCCTGTTACCCCAAACCGTGAAATGGTTCAATTTGTACTGAAAATCATCTTACTTGCCGCCAGAGATGCCCATTTAGCTGTGTTGCAATGTTGGGACAAAATGGCATCTTACTTATTGCCATTGCATACTTTTGGGGTGTTGTATAATTTTAGTGTAGCATACTTTTGGGTGTTGTATATTTATTGTGTAGCATACTTTTGGGGCGTTGTATTATTTTTGTGTAGCATACTTTTGGGATGTTTTATAATTTTTGCTGGAAGTTTTTATAACAGTTTATAACAGTTTCCAGTTGCTTACTACTGCCTTCTGTTCGCCTGTTACCCCA
>VNJT01004586.1:0-17855 GCA_008042655.1 Drosophila burlai | reverse complement strand
ACAAAGGTTTCTTAGTCTAATTCGGTGAGCAGCGCTGCCGGCGTAGGCTGCAGCGCTGCGACGCTTATATACATAACTTATATGTAGATATATATGTATAGTCGCCGATCGACGGCGCTAGAGGAGGTGGAGTGCAGTGGGCACACATAGCAGCGTTTGGACAGCGTGAGAATGCTGGCTATGCAATTATGTGTGTTGGCCTTCAACTGAACGATCTTATAACATTTGCACTTGGCCTGGACTGTTTATGATAACAGTGGTGCATCGCTATATGTGCATACTACATCTCCCTCCTTTTGAAAAATAAAGTAATTTTATGAAGTTATTTTATAAGATTTTGCTGAAACGATTTATTTATATCTATATATATATTTATTTATTTTTTTTAAATTCCTTTTTTTTCGATTTTTTTTTTTATTATTATTATTATTATTATTATTATTTTTGTTTTAATGTATAAAATTACTTTATTCACTGTTTTTTTTTTGTATTTGTATTATCATACTTTTCATATTGGTTTTCTTATGCACTTTTTGTTCCTTATTTTTCTCATTTTACTATATTATTACTATATTATTCCTTTCTTCTATTCTAATGACCTCAATAGGTCCTATATTAACTGGTTCTAACTAATGTGTTTTTTTCATTTTTCAATAAAACTTTATCGCCTACGTCTATTTCAAAATCGGATACCCTATTGTCATAAGCTAGTTTTTGTCTTATTTTATTATTTTCTAACATTATACGGGCCCTCTTATACGCGTTTTTTAATCGAAATTGAACCTCCTTAGCATAATCATCTAGATTATATAACGGGTCTACTCTATCTATTCTATTGAAATGTATTGGTAAGTTGCTTGGCTTACCAAATACTAGTTCATATGGACAGTAATTATGGGTTACTGATGGTGTAGTGTTAAAACAATACACAAAATATTGTAACCATATGTCCCAACAAGTTTTGTCAACTGATATATATGAACGAATGTACTCGTTGAAGGTTCTGTGACTTCTGGTGATGATATGCAGTAGACGTTATGTTGTCTATTTTCATATAACTGCACAAGTCATTTATTATTGAATTTTTATATTCTGTTACCATGTCCGTAATGAACGTTTTAATTGGACCGTACTTCAGAATACAATTTTTAAAAATTGCTTTAGCGACAGTGTTTGTCCTTTTATTTGCAATTTGAATGACAACTAAATATTTTGTTAGGTCGCAGATTAAAGTGACTGCGTATTCATTGCCAGACTCAGATTTGGGTAGCGGACCAATTATGTCCACTATCACTCTGTCGAAAGCTTTAGTTGGTGGGTCATAGTTGTTTTTGTGTGCGTCGTTGTTTTCGACGTCAGGCATTTTTGACATCTATGTATGTACTCCTAAGCCTTTGGAAGAACTGACCTAAGTCTAGAATTCCATTGGAATACAGATAGCTAACTTCAATTCTTGCAACAACTTTATTTCCATATTTCAAGAAACATATGTATTCAGTAATTCGCAAGGTCACTACTTTATATACTTCGTCATTTGTTATGACTTCATATACGCTGGGCTTAGAAGCGTTGACAATAGATTGCTTGGCAAGTCTAATTGTTCATTTCCTGCGCAGGATTTTTTCAGCTTACTTTGATTTCGCGTAGTGACTTTTAATATGGTTGCATTCATTTGTTTTAGTTCGTCGATGGTTATTCCTGATAACGCATCCACTACATGATTGTCCTTGCCCTTTAGGTACTCTACAGTGAAGTCATATTCCTCTAATTCTAGCCTCATTCGGGTTAGTTTAGAGCTGGGATTTACCATCGAAAACAGATACGTGAGTGGTCTGTGATCTGTTTTGACAGTGAAGTGCTTGCCAAAAATATATGGTCTGAAGTGCACTATTGCCCAATGAATTGCTGCTAACTCTTGTTCCGTTGTACTCTTGTTACTTTCTCCTTTTGTAAAGGCTCTTGAAGCGTATGCAACTGGAAGTTGGAGTTCATTGTGCTTTTGAGTTAAAACCGCTCCACACGCTTGTTTGCTGTCATCCGTGATTACTAAAATCTGGATATTCTAAGAGAGTTGGTTGCATGGTGATGTTTTAGGTGCTCGTATGCAGTTTGGCATTCAATTGACCATTCAAAAGGAACATTCTTTTTACATAATCTTGTTATGTGCCGTGAATAGTCGGCGAAATTATTAATTTCCGCATCATGTGGGGCTGGATAATTTTTGATGTCGTCATATTTCTTGTCATCTGGCAAGATTCTTTTATCTGTGCATTTGTGACCTAGAAAAGTCACTTCGCTCATGAAAAATTAGCATTTTTCTGGATATAATTTCAAGTTAATTTTCTGCACAGTTCAAACACGTTGGTCAAGTTTTTGATCATGTGTCGCTCTGAGCATCCAATAACTATTAAGTCATCCATATAACGGAAGGCTTGGGAAGGTTCAAGTCATAAGAATGCTATAGTCATCATCCTCTGGAATGAATTTGGCGCTATTTTTAAGCCGAAATGTAATCGCGTAAAGCGATACGAGCCATTGCTCGTTGAAAACGACGTTATATCTCTTGAATTTTCATCAAGTTTGTGAGGTAGTTTTCTAGGCTGGGATAGAGTCTCAGTCCCGCCAGGGTCTCTCTACAGAAAATTTATAAAGATATGGGACAATGTGACTATGATGAGACGGTGGGCTGACGTGTGGTGGAATTTGTCAGCCACCGGCTTACACTCAAAAAATATGTTGATAGGGTGCGACAGAGGAAAGACAGAGAGTTAGCCTTCATGCATGTTTGGGGCCGAAGGGCCGAGAGGGAAAGGAAGAAATATTAGCCAATTCGCTCCGGCCGGCTGTGCCTGGCCCGTCCAAGTTCCATTCATATTTACTTGAAAATTTCCCAAAGATAATTTCGCCAAAATATCATTTAAATTTTTTATTTTTTTCCCAGTGTGCATATGATTCACTATTTTTCTTATTATTTCCCGTCAGTAATTTTCATCATGTTTTCCCGCTATTTTCCCAGCTTTTATGTAGTGCCAAAACAATTTATTTAATTTAATTTCATCATTATTATATATTTTTTTTTCTCAAAAAAATTTTCTCTCGGTGCACTCGCTTTCCTTTTATTTTCTTTTATAATTTCATAATTCATAATTTCATAATTTCCATAATTTCTTAAACTTCCACATTTTTCTCTCAGTGTATTTTACATAATCCTCCCCACCTCGTGGTTTTGTAATTTCGCAATTTCCTACTTTTCATAAATTTAGCTATTTTACACTTTCACATATATTTTCCGAGTTTACTAGTTTCACATTTTTCATTTCTCTCAGTGTGGTTAGTTGGAATAAAAACG
The DNA here is from genome assembly GCA_008042655.1 of Drosophila burlai. Classification (NCBI taxonomy): domain Eukaryota; kingdom Metazoa; phylum Arthropoda; class Insecta; order Diptera; family Drosophilidae; genus Drosophila; species Drosophila burlai. The sequence goes on along the minus strand of VNJT01004586.1, from coordinate 14,506 downwards.
TATGCTTATCTTAGAGTCGATCTGACCGCACTCTTCGGTGACCACCGCATCGAGGGCTCGCAAAGATTTTAAGAACACACGCACTTTCTAGCCACCTCGTTGCGGTTTCACTACCACTCACCCGTCTCGCTCCCGCACACACACGAGAGGGCTCCGTCCCGCCGCTGGTCCTGGGCCAGACATCGCCAACTCTCCCATCTCCTTGCTGCTCCAAAAATCCGTCTTCCACTGGTCTCCACTTACGGTGGCGTTCGCCGGTCCGTATTTATTTTTCTTAAAGTTTTCCAAAATCCACAGTTTGGCAGGTTTTTACCCGCACACGCGGTTTTCATTCGATCGTCGATCTCCGTTTTACGTCCGTCTCAATTCACTGCTTATCTCCAACTCAACCCCGCTTCGCTTCGCAAAACTTCTTGCGGAGTTCTTTTCGACTTCTTCCAGAAGTTTACCGTACGAACGGTGGTTCCCTATCCTTCGCTCTTCGCCAATATTCGGGTGGCGTGATCTATTTTTCCATGGTGAGTTTCGCTGCATGTGTTGGTGTGTGTGTGTCGGTGTAGCGTCGGAGCGCGCTAGGGTTAGTGGTGATAGCTTTCAACTATCGTTTCGGGTGTCGTAACCTTAATCTAATTAATATAATTATATGTATAATACGGGGGAATTATTTAAATATTATTCTTACTATTAATTGTTCTTATATATATTATTTAACTATATATTATTTGCATTAGTTATATTCAGCCATGCTCCGGTAATCGAATTCGGTAAATTTTTACGATTTCGAATTGAAATAGTAAATTCGGTGCTCCGGTTTTCGGAAATCGTAAAATTGGTAAATCGAATTGGAAAACGGGCACCTTTGTCTGCCCGAAATGAAAAGTAAATGCCTTTTTTTATATCAAATCAAATCTAATAGTTTACTCAGTGGTCTATTGATGTTTATTCCACACCACCACAAGATCATTCTGGCACGTAGTTATTTTATAAAAAATTTATTTCTGACCCCACCTCAAATTTGACAAACCAAATTTTGCCGTAGGCAACAAACAATTTCGATTTGGCCAAATGTTGACAAGTACTTGGTCGAAAGTTATCGCCAGGGTTGCCGTACTTTTGGTGGAATGAAACAGCCAGGTAAAAATACTTATAAAATTAAAATGAATTCATTAATAAATTTAAATCAGGGCCATAAATGTTTTTTATAAATATTGGTATTTATTTTAATGACTTTTATGGTGAGAATACAGTAAAAAACTACAGTAAAAAAGTTGAAAACATCGGAATTAAAAATGTGGCAACACGTTTGTGTCAGCTTAAACAGCTGTTCACAGCCGGCGAATAAATATTTGAAAATGTAAGTAGAAAAGTATTGATTGCTTACTTTTGAGAAAAAAATAAGTCAGCTGTTTGAGCAGCGAGAAACAATGAGAAATTGAAACATTCCGATAACAAAAATTTACCGAAAACCGAAGCACCTAAAATCGAAATCGTAAGATTTTGGCCAAATCGAATTCGGGAAAAAATTACGATTACCGGAGCATGGCCGATTATTATTATTATTATTTAATTATATATTTATATTATATTTATATGATATTTTTATTTAAATATTTATTTGTATTATTATTTATATATTTATTTATTATTTATATGTGTTTATTTATATTATTTATTTGTGAGGTCCAATCGGCTCCTCACATTCCCCTCCTTCTTCGGGGGACGCAAAGAGATCCTGATCTCGTTTGGTCTTTGGGTCCGGTGTGGCCGGCTTTGAAGCTGGCGTCGGCTCCGATGTGACCTTCTCGTGGGATCGGTCCTCCCACTCCTGCTCCTTCGCTCAGCTCGCACACACGGCTGGGGTTTCCTCTGACTCGGGCTCGAATGCGGCGATGGCATTGTCGCCGGGGACCAAGGCGGGCAGAGTGTCGTCCTCGGCCTCATAGCGAGGGCCAGGTGCTTCTCCGGCGCTGCCGCCCGTGGCAGTCGGCGGAGCTTCGACGGGATTGTCGTCGTCGAAGATGACGATCAGTTCTGGCGGGATGATGGGACCGGTTCGTCTTCCATCTTCTTCCGCCTCCATCCTAGTGGCTGTAGATGCCTTACTAAGGACCTACTTAGCATTTGACTTATGGTTAGGCTTTAATTTGGAGGAGTTTATTGTGGGCACTGGGACCATTGAGTTTCCCCATCAGGGCAATGGGGACGTTGGGAAGGCGCACCGTCCAACTTCAAAGCGAGATGGTCCGTTATCACCTCAAACCGATATCCTTCCAAGTAACACCTGAGTTTCCTGATGGCCCATATAATGGCCAGACACTCCTTCTCTGTGGTCGAGTAATTCTCCTCCGCGGCTATGAGACGTCAACTCGCAAACGCGATGACTCTCTCTTCCCCCTGGATTGTCTGGGTTAAAACGGCTCCTAGTCCTATGTCGCTAGCATCTGTCTGGAGGACAAACTTCTCGTTAAAATCTGGACACGCGAGGACGGGTGCCTCCGTGAGCTTCCTCTTCAGTTCCTCGAATGCATCCTGCTGTTCCTGTTGCCATTGCCATTTCTTTCCCTTCTTCAATAATAGAGACATCGGTTGTACTACGTTGGCAAAGTTCGGCACCAAGCTTCTGTACCACGACGCGATACCAAGACATCTCCTCAGCTTCTTGCATGTGGTGGGCGGACTCAGCTGCCGCACTGCCGAAATCTTTTCGGGATCTGTGTGAATTCCTTCCTGTGCTTCCGTCTCCTGGATTACTGCCAGTGCTCCTCCAGCGTCGGGTGTATATTCCGTTTTGGCTGGGGAGTGGTAACATGCGAGTCACCTCGACTCGCGTTGTTGGCCTGTGCTGCCTCTCGAGCGGGGTATTTTCTTGTTTCCTGAATTCGTCGAAACGGGTTGTTCCGCACTGCCTTCTCATCTCGGGGTCCTAGTGATCTGTCGGTCGGGGCTGCTTCTCTATTCTGCTCTGCCTCGTTGACTGGGAGTGCTGGTGCTGCGGGTTCAAGGCTGGAATTCGGCTGTGGAACAGTTTCATTTTCCGAGAGCGAAGACAAAACTAGGGTATTTCTAAGATCGCCTAGAAGAGAGGGGTTCAGCTGCAGGTACACGCGACCACACTGCAAATTTGCGGACACACCGCAGAGAAAATCCATGCCTAACAGCACTTCTTTCATAAGTGAAGGTAAAACCAGGAGTGGAATCTTTACCCAACGTTGGTCCAATTGGACTGTGGCTACTAGTGACTGGGTGATATCCTTGCGTGAGTCCTCGGCCAGGCTGACTTGTGTGCGTACCGTCCGTACGTTATCGGGTGTGCCTACGCGTTGAACAACTCACGACACTCCTGCTAGCTCCTGTAGCTCGTGCTAAATACCTGCCCCTCAATCTGCACTGGCTTGGACTTGTAATACTTCTACTAAGTCGGGGGATTCCTCCTGGCAGTCTCCGGCCGCTCCCCGTGTTGGCGAAGACTCCTCTCGTTTCCCGGATTATTTCCTGGTCCAGACTCCTCTTCGACCACACTCCCAGCAGAAAATAACCCGACGACTACGGCATCCGCTCGCATAGTGTCCTACTTCTGCGCAGTTCCTGCAAGCTTTCCTGAAATTTGGCATCACTGACAAGTTTCCCACCCGGGGAATTTGTCCTGAAATACCAGCACCGGGTATAGATCCTCGTGCAGGTGGTTGCGCGACATTTGGGCGGTTCCTTGGTGGCATTCCAGGATACGATCCGTGGTCAGTTCTCCTCGGTGGCTGCAGCTCGGCCAGCCTCCTGGCATGGTTTCCTGTATCCCGATCCCGAGTGACCTCATAGTAGACCGCTAAGACAGTCAACTGCTCCAGCGTCGTGAACTCGTGTCGCCTAGTAAAAAGTTGGTAATCCTCCTGAAGATTCTCATAAATCCTATCCAACTCCTGCTATGGGCTGTATCCCGCTCTGTGCATCAAAAGTCGGATATTTACCAAATATTGCTTAAACGTCTCTCCCTGTCGCTGATACCTGTTGCGAATGTCGTCCTAAAGTCGCTGAAAATACCACGGCGGCAAAAAGAAATCCAGAAAAGCCTTCTTGAAATTAGCCCACGATTCCCCTAACAGTTGGCTGGTCCTAAACCAGTTTTCCGCCGTATCCGTCAGCAGTCCGGGAATGGCTTGCGGCATCTTCTCTACGTTGACCTCGTGTGCGGTGGCTCGCTCCTCGAGATGCTGGATGAACGCGATCGGATCCGAGTTCCCGTCGAACGATAGCCCCCAATTACGAAGCTTCTCCGCTAGGGTGGCTGCTGTCATCTCGGGTTTCCTAGGTAAAACGTCCCGCCTGGACTTTGTGCCTCCGGCAACGTCCACGGTAATTCCAGGTACTGGAAGCTGCAGCTGATTATGACCCAGGATGTGGGGACTCGGGGATCGCTGTTTCCGTTCGTTGATCGCGGCTAAAATCTCGGCCTCGCGACTTCCAAGACGTTGTCATCCTTATTATTAAATGCGGCCAACCAGCTCCTCATTTCCTCGACGCTTCCCGTTGCGTCTAACCCGAACTCCTTTAAAATCGCCTCCAGTTCCCGCTTGCGGAGATATGAAATCCACCGTGCACCCATATTTGCGGAAAATAAATATTATTCGGGCCTGACTGAAAACGAGAAAATTATTTTCCGACGCAGTGAAAAATTATTTCGGGGTCACACGACGCTCAAGCAATTCTCGTATTTATTTCGAAAGACAACTGCGTATAAAATGCTCCAGAGATCCGATGGAAACAACGATGAGGCACAACGATTGTGAAATTCTGCGACGACGATTTTCTAAACTCAGCTGAGTAGCGACTGTACTCGGCGACGGTTGTATGTGAACACTCCAAAGATTCCGTTGAATATAGTGGTAGTAGATCGACAGCACTGCGAGTGTGAGAGAGACGACGATGAGAGTGAAACAAGATGGCTGTGCTATGGGGAATATGTTAGCTTCTCCCTACCTCGTGCTTAAAAAATCTTGCGACCTGATGGGCTAACCGAGAGAGGGCCCGCTCTTTCGTTTCTCTTTTGAACTGTTCTTATCTTTCTGGGGCTCACGTGTTCTGCTGCCCACGTGTTTGCATAACCTCTCGTTCCAGGTTATGTTTCGTACCTTGCTTAAAAATTAGAAATATTTCCTGATATCTTTCTTTTCTTGGGGCTTTCGTATAGAAGGAAATAAATATATATGTTTATGCGAGGGGCCACTGTGCCGCCTCTGCGGACAGAGCTTTCGCTCTCGTCCGCTCTCGCCCTCTTGTGGGCTTACGCTCTCGCGCTCCGGAGTTCGGGCTCGTATTTCGGCCGTATGCAACCTTGATTCTTTGCGTACATTGTCTTTTTTTCGGCGACGCCCGCTGATCAGCTGAGGATTCCGAGAATGCCCACGGGAGGCGACAAAAAGCCCCGACTGATCCCATCCATCCGCTTAGACAGGTCGCAATCCGCATCCCCGCGGTCGTCCCAATTAAAGCCAAACGCTGCCACTGCCATTCCGAAGGCAAAAAGCGACGAGTCAGTCGAAACTGTCCACGATCCCGCGCCAAGGTTTACTCGGTCAGTTGCAAATATGACACAGAGTGCGTTAGAAGTCGCCCTGAAGAAGTTCACGGCCACGACGGACGGAGTTAGCCAGTTCGAAGCTGACATCCATACTCCGGGCGCCCCTGGCACAGACAGTTTCTCCCCCTACATGTGCCGAGCCCATCTGGACGAAGTCCGGGGCTTATGGGAAGATGTAAAAAAGGACTACAGGAGCTGCTTAGACTGAGATCCAAATACAGCTACTGTTACACCGTTTTTTCGAGGTGTGTTGCCCATCTTCAGGAAGTGGTAGAAAAGGCCGCCGTCCAGTCCGCTCAGGCTTCCGCACCCAGCCAACTGCCCGCTTCTACGGCGTGCCGGGTACCGCCAGTGGACACCGAAGTTTTCGCTGGTGATTAGAGATTTGTTCACCGCCATTTATATCCGCAACTCGGGGCTCACACCGGTGGAAAAGTTGTTCCACCTGTTGTCGAAGACAAGTAGCGACGCGCACGCCATTGTCTGTAAGGCCCTGCTAACCAATGAAGGTTTCGTCTCAGCGTGGCATGACCGACCGCTTTGAGAATCGGCGGTTTTTGGTCAACAGTCAGTTGAAAATTCTGTTCAACATCCAGACTGTTCCCCAAGAGTCCGGAGCCGCTCTAAAAGAGCTACAAGGCACCATTCAGAGTTGCCTCACTGCCTTACGCATGTCCTCCATTAATGTAGAGGCTTGGGATTGTCTCCTGGTATATATGGTTTCGTTGAAGCTTCCCAAGATCACGCTTTCCATGTGGGAGCAATCAGTCCACAACAAGGCCGAAATTCCAACCTGGGGTGAGATGGACGCATTCCTGACAGAGCGCTATCGGACTCTGGAGGCAATCGACGACATCAGACCTAGCGTTTCGGGGCAAATTCCGCCAAGACCGTCAACTGCGAGCGCTCCACCGAGCAGGCTCAACTCGTATAAGGCCAGGGTTGCTCCAGCGCCCAGGGGATGTGATCTCTGTTCCAGGGAGAACCATCCTATTCGCATATGTCCACAGTTCACAGTGGGCGATTTGGCCGATCTAGCGACAGGAAATTCAAAATTTTTTTGTTGAAATGTTCCAAAATTTGAATTCCCGCCGATAACTAACAATTTAATTAGCACAAAAATACTATTTTTGGTGTTTTAATCGATATATTTTATCAGCTGTGAGCTTTCAAAGTGAGCATATGTTTTCGCTGCAATCATAATAAGTATATCCAGCGTTTTTTCGTGGTACTTCAATTCTTTGTAAAAATTGAAATTTTAACCTTTTCGAAGATTTTTTTTTGGGTTTACAAGAATTCAGGTATGTAGTAATAGAAAAAAAACGTTTTGTGACCTGTGATAAGTGTTGAATTATTAAATGGTGATTGAATGTGGTAAGCTTTAAATGACCCTTTTTGTGAATAATTGTTAACTTCTGTGGAATAAAACTATTGATGACCGTACTTGTCCGCGCTAATTGTGTATACATTTGAAAATATGAATCGTCCTCTATTCAAAATGACCAAACTTAGCTGCGTCAAAGTGCGTCATTTAATATTTTTCATATTGCAGAAATCATGTAATTGGTCCAGAAGCGCCTTTTTTTCAGTATGGCATGCTGCTTTTGGGCTTTGTAAAGGAGGGCGAAATATAAGGATCTGATTGGAGCAGCGACTCCGAATAATTTTTTTTGTACTTTTTTTGTACAAAAAAAAAAGAAAACAAAAATTCTGTTAAATTAAAAAATAAATTTTTTTTTTTTTGTTCAAAATAAAAAATTAAATTAAAAAAAAATAATTTGTTGTATGGCTTTTTAAGTTATTATTACGATGGCCGGTAATCTGCCGTCGTATCCGATCCCACGGGATCTTCTTAAGGACCTGACGTCCCCCTTGCGGACCCCAAGTTCTTCAAGAGCTCCCAGATCGATGTATTAATAGGAGCAGATATTCTTCCTTCGATCCTCCTCGGCAACTCGAAAACGAACATTCGCGGTTCGCTTCTCGGCCAGGAAACCATTTTCGGGTGGGTGTTGACAGGCCCAATCCACTCGACAGGGCCCCACATTGTGTCTGCCTTCTCCACGCGGGTTACATGTCGCCTCGAAGACTCCCTGGATCAGCTCCTTACTAAATTCTGGGAGGTGGAGGAAGTGCCCACTCAGATCGTCCCCGAGGCTGATTTGTTTTGCGAACAAAATTTCGTAAAAACCACCCAAAGGGACCATCGCGGCAAATATGTTGTGACGCTCCCCTTGCGCGACCCCGAGCACAAGGGGTCCGAGCTAGCAGCTTCACGGTCCTTCGCTCTAGCTCAGTTCCTCCGCAACGAGCAGCGCCTGAAAAGGGATCCTCTCCTCAAAGCCCGGTATGACGCTGTGATCCAAGAGTACCTCGACTTAGGACACATGACCGAGGTTCCTACGACGTGCAGTTCCGCCACGTATTACCTTCCGCATCACGCCGTTCTCAAGCCAACTACGAAAGTGCGGGTAGTCTTCAATGCCTCTAGCCCTTCCGCAAACGGGACCAGTCTAAATGAAATTCTATTCGCGGGCCCAGTCTTACAGTCCGACCTGACTATTCAGATCCTGAAGTGGCGATACTTCAGGTTTGTTTTCAATGCCGACATCGAGAAGATGTATCGGCAAATTTGGGTAGACCCCCGGCACACTCCGCTCCAACGCATACTGTTTTGCAACCCCGACGGGAAAATCCGCGACTACGAGTTAAAGACGGAGACCTTTGGGATCAATTGTGCCCCATTCCTGGCAATACGCGTCCTGCAACAGCTCGCCAAGGACGAAGAGTTGAGGTATCCGCAGGCTAGTCAAATTATCCGACATTTCATGTACGTCGACGACGTGCTCGCTGGGTCAGACTCAAAGTCGGAGGCGCACGCAGCTATCCAAGAGCTTGGAGGGTTCGGCAGGGTTCCCACTTAGGAAATGGACATCCAATAGCAAGGCGATTTTGGCAAATATCCAGCCTGACCATCTCCTTCGGGCTGATTTCCTCGAAATCGACGCAGAAAGCACGGCCAAGACTCTCGGCGTGCGTTGGAAGGCTACGTCTGATGAGTTCTTCTTCATTGCGCCAGAATTGACCCTGGGATCAGCGTTCTCGAAGGGTCTTTTCAGGTCTTTTCCCAAATTGCCAAGTTGTTCGATCCAGCCGGCTGGCTAGCCCCCTTCATTGTCCGGGCGAAAATGTTTATACAGGACATTTGGCTCCAGGATCTGGAAAAGAAAAACTAACAGGATATATATTTATTTACAGGACAACGATTTGTATTTATGTGGGGAGAAATCCTATGAGAAATTCATCCGTCAATGTTGGCGGGATTTACTCGCGGATGACGTGGCGCGCCAATAATCCTGCCGTGGGACTGAGGCCAAATTATGTATTCGTGGGATGCTTATAACGTCATCCGTCAGAGGTATATTTTTTATCGTATATTTTTTTAATAATTATTTACTTATAATAATTTGTATTCTTACAGTCGCTTTCAAGAATAAATTTGCTTTGGAGGACGCCGATTTCGACCGCATTACACAAAAATATTTCCAATATGCGCAGGACAGACTAACAAAAACTAACAATAAGATAATAAAAACTATTATATAAATTATAAATGTGGTGTTATTATTAGTAAATATAATAGAAATAAATAATAACAACAATTTAAACAATTTAAATAAAACATTGTTTTCTATATATATGTAAAAAAATAACTTAAATTATTATTATTATCTGAAACGTATTTATTTGAACACTTTTATAACACAGGCCGACAAAATCAGCTCGACCCTCTGACCCAGAAACCAGTATATACTTTTCCGAAGGTTTTCGGTGCGCTGAATCCGAATCCGAGGTCGAAATTTCCGAATTGGCTCTGGTTTCCGAGATATCCTAACCTAAAAGTTCAAAAACATCGATTTTGTTTTTTTTTACTGAAAATACTAAAAAGGCCATCTTAAAGTATAACCCTTGCCCTTTCCAATGCTGTTGAGTTTGATTAAATATCTCTTTTTTTCAACAGCATTGGAAAGGGCAAGGGTTATACTTCAAGATGGCTTTTTTAGTATTTTCATTAAAAAAACAAATTTGATGCTACCTATCCTCAAATATTGGCAAAAAAACGCTGTTTTTGCATTTTTTAGGGTAGGATATCTCGGAAACCAGAGCCAATTCGGAAATTTCGACCTCGGATTCGGATTCAGCGCACCGAAAACCTTTGCAAAAGTATATACTGGTTTCTGGGTCAAAATTTTGTCGGCCTGTGTAATATTAGGTATAAAAGTATCTCAAAAGATACCAAATCAGTCCCGTAAATAATATTAAAAAAGTATCGCGAATGATAGAAATCTGTTTCGTAAGTAATATTAGAAAAATATCGCAAATGATATCGAAATCGGTCCACTTTTGATACCGCAAAAGGTCTGCAATCTTAATCATTTTCGGATTCCGAAAATGATACCTTTCGCTGCCACAAAACCCCTGACAGATAATTAACATAAGTATCGTTCGTGGATCTGAAATCGAAAGTTTTGTCCGCCTGAAGTCCGCAAAACTATCGTTTTTAATATCATAAACGGAGTTTTTGTCTGCTGGGATAGCTCGTTTATTTCTAATATATCTTCATCTACTCTAAGATGTTCAATATTGTATTATTTCAGAATTGGGGTTTTAATTTTATTGCAAATCAATGATCATTCAGCTGCCATAGAAACGATCTATACGTATAGTTGAAAATGCAAAACTAATGCTAATATATTAGATATTTTAATGTTAACTCTTAGATAATGCCATTTTATACGATTTTAAAATGTTATGAATTTATAAAAATTTATGTTTTATATCATATGTTTAAGTGTTTTATATGCCTGTTCTGTTAATTTTAATTTTATTTTTACAAAAACGGATCCAATTCCAATTTTAAACTGCGAGGGTATACAAACTATATTAAAAATTTTTTTTTTTAGATTAACGACTCCTCCAAAGAATGAAAGAACTGTGCCGGTGCTTCCAAAGGATACCATACTAGCCGATTTATTACGGCAGTCAGACCTTGTTTACAAGTACCATGAGCATGACAGCCTTTTAGAAAACAAAGTAGAGCAAGAGTTAAGTGAACAAGAAAAATCGGACGCATGGGATACATATGAGAAGGAGTTGCATTTAACTTTTGGTAAGATTTGGCTTCATTTATTATTCACTTTTAATATTAGTCTTTTATCCTTCTTACTTCGGCTTTAATTATGTTTACGGTAATTATTAGAAATATTAGTTTCCAGCCCAGTAAACACAACACTTTTATTATAGTTTTGTAGTTTTAATATTGTTTTGTTTCCTAGCTCAACTTATCTGCTTGAAGATCTTTTAACGAAAGGGAAGAAACTCAAAGAGGTTAAGCTCATGTGAGCAGATATGAGAGCACAAGTATGAGTAAGCGCAACCATGAGTTGGTCAACACACATCTGTGTTTATTTTGCATTCCTCATTTAATAGGGATATTCTTTCAAGCAATGATAAACTTTGCAGAGTTTTTAATTTTTTTTTTTATTATACTTTGCATTTATTTATTGAATCTTCTCATTTTCGAGACTAACATTAAGTGTATCAAATCTTATACTATAACCTAACTAGGAGTCATGTAGACTGGAACAGTGGCCCTGACAAATTATAGCTGGGTTGGAAGGTCTGTACGTTGCAGGCGGGTTCGGCTGGAGACCCGAGTCAAGACCCTTGCTAGAGGATTTGAGTGGACAGAGAGTTTTTCATTGTAGGACGCTTTTTGCTTGTCTATTTCATCTTTTACTGCGAGAATGCCGAGGTCCCTGTAGATGTTTAGGTTACGAATATACCATGGTGCCCCAGTGATAGTTCGCAGGATCTTTGATTGGGCTCGCTGTATGATGTCTATGTTTGCCCTGCTCGCGCTCCCCCAAAGCTGAGAGCCATACGTCTAGATTGGGTTAAGAGTGGAGTTGTAGAGCAGGACCTTGTAGTCCAGACACAAGGGCGATCGGGAGTTTATAATCCAGTGGAGGCTGCTAGCTTTCAGTTTTAGGTGCACTTTCTTGCATTCGATATGTCTACGCCATGTTAGATGTCTGTCGAGGTGGATGCCGAGATACGTTACTTCCTTAACTTGGGGGATCTGCGTGCTATTCAGGCAGAGCGGAGGGCAAGTTTGTCTGTTAAGAGTAAACGTTATGTGTTTACACTTTTGTTCGTTAATTTTAATACGCCAGTCAGATAGCCACTTCTCGACTAACACGAGGTGTTTGGCGAGTTGGGTTGTTGCACGGACTGGGCATCTGGAGCGATCCTTAGCGATCGCAGTGTCGTCAGCGAAGGTGGATGTTGTAAGTCGGTCACTTGTGGGGATATCCGCTGTGTAAAGGACGAATAGAGTTGGCCCAAGTGCGCTGCCTTGTGGGACTCCAGCTTCGATAGTGTAGCTGTCGGAAATTGTTGTGTTACACCTCACTGAGAAGGCTCTATTGTGGAGGTAGGATTCAAGTAGTTTATGAGTATACCCAGGCAAGTGTGTTTTAATTTTATGCATGAGACCTTTGTGCCAGACGCGGTCGAATGCTTGACATACATCGAGGAATATCACTCTGCAATATTCCCTATGCTCGAAGGCTGTGCGAATCTCTGATATTATTCTGTTTACTTGCTCGATAGTTCCGTGTTTTACTCTGAAGCCAAATTGATGGGCTGGGATAATTTTGTGGGCTCCCATATATGGTATTATGCGCGTTAGAAGGCATTTTTCGAATAATTTGGGCAGGCATGATAATAAACTTATTGGTCTGTAAGATGACGGAATCGTGTCATCTTTTCCGGGCTTCGGTATCATTATAATAGTTGATTTTTTCCATTTCCTTGGATAGTAGCCGAAACTTATGATTCCATTGAAGAGTTTACAGATGACCTCAATAGCATAGTACGGAAGTTCCATTATCATTTTTGAAATTATTAGGTCACCTCCTGGAGCCTTTTTTGGGTTTAGCTCCCTGATGACTTTTGTGATCTCGTTCGGCCGAAATATAGTTAGCCGAAATGTTGTAATAACTTGCTGCGGGGTTCTGCGGGAAGACGTGGCTTGCAAGTAATTTGTTGCAAACCTTTGGTGAAAGTGGTGTTTGATTCGTTCTCTGATTAAGTTGCCGGTTCCGCCGTGGGTTTTGTCATTCGGATGATCTGTGTGGTAGAAGGTATAGCCTCTTATATGGAATTTATATCTCCCTGTGAGGTGAGTTTCTACCAGCAGCATGGCGTCGATTTACGATTAGGAATTGAGTTATTTCAAGTTTATTCAGTGAAATGCCGTTGGCATTCCACATGGATATACGTAGGTTAGTCATTTTTTATTTGGACTGTTGTGCTACAAGCAACTGAATTACCATATTCTGTTTCTGAACAAGGGTTTGCATAGTTGTTTTCATAAATGACTTAAGTTCCATCATACTTTGTTGCAAGGTGAACATAGGTGATCATAGATTCCAATTTGCTTTGCGGCTGCCCAGGAACCTGCTGAGCATTTTCTGAGTGAGGCTGGGGTGGATTTTCTATACCTGTTCTTAGTGCTTCGGCGTAGGAGATTCCCTTGGTTGTATTTAGCTTCCCAAATAATGATCTGGCTGCCTTGGCGAAAAATACGCCTGGCGTACTTTTTGAGTTGTAATACACATTTTGCGTATGTTGTTGGTGCGTAGTGAAATAGTTACATCCAAATAAAACAATAGCGGATTTAATATTCAATGGTTTAGTTTATTTGGGAGCAGGCAATGGTGCCGCATCCCATATCAAAATGGATCTGATCTTGACATTCATTCTTAGGTTCTATTTAAGCCTAAGTCTCCTGGCTGCGCTGCCCACAGTTGGACAGCAGAGAGACGGTTATGTATATCTTATATGTATGATATATATATGTGTTACTTAAGCGAGGGAGTTGTGGTATATGCATGCACTTGAGTTCGGCTGTGTATATGCATGCACTTGAGTTCGATTCGACGGTCAGCGCATGTAGCGAAATGCTTAGGTATGCTCTTTGTGGATGTTCGTCGATCGACTCATATTTCGGCCACTTAGACCGGGCTCTGTTTATGTAACCAGTGCGACAAACTTGGTACAGTGGGTATTCGATATATGCATAATACATCTCCCTCCTTTTGAAAAATAACGTAATTTATGAAGTTTTTTTTTTATTTTTTTTTTTTTTACTTAAAAGATTAGTTTTTAATTAACAATGGAGACTTTACTATTTTTATTTTTATTTATTTATTTATTTATTTTTTTTTTAATTTAAAGATTTTGATTTTGAATATATTAAATTACAAATAATATTCAATTGTAGATAAGAAATTTTGAAATAGCATGGCTATACTAATAACAATTATGAAATAAACATTTTTAACCTATCCTTATGTACTGTTTGTTCCTTATTCTTCTTATTTTTTTATTACTATATTATTCCGTTCTTCTATTCTAATGACCTTAAATGGTCCTATATAAACGGGTTCTAACTTATGTGCTGTTTCATTTTGCAATAAAACTTTATCGCCTACGTCTATTTTAAAATCTGATACCCTATTGTCGTATGCTAATTATACCATGTACCGTAGGTACAAAGGTATATTAATTTCGTGCAAATGTATGTAACAGGCAGAAGGAAGCATTTCCGACCCCATAAAGTATATATATTCTTGATCAGCATCAACAGCCAAATCGATATAGCCATGTCTGTCTGTCCGTCTGTCCGTCTGTATGAACGCCTAGATCTCAGCAACTATAAGAGCTAGAGCCACCAAATTCGGTATGTAGGTCGGAATCTTTTGCACGCAGATCAAGTTTGTTTCAGATTTAAAAATTTCCCTCCCACTCCCCCGCAAATCAATAAAAACGTTTTGCAGCCACAAATATTACCATAGAGCTTTCTTT
>VNJT01004583.1:0-36061 GCA_008042655.1 Drosophila burlai | reverse complement strand
GTCGAAGGTACCTCTCGGATGGTTCGAGTTGCCCGCACTGAGTCACTGCATCCATTTGCGTCAAGAGGAGAGGCTGGGGCAGCAGATCTCGGCACTGCTGATATGTGGGACATGTGTTTCCGCTATCCCTTATCGGCTGCTCTGCCGCAACACTTTTTCGGCGAAGTTGTTGCTGCATCCAAGGCACACACGTCTAACAGTCTAATAGATTTATCTCTGCTCTTATCTGTGGCCCGAGTAGACCCAGCGGAAAGTGGCAGTCTGATAACCCAAACGATCGAGATTTAAGGTGCTATACAGATAGAAACGGTTAGAAAGGTGTCCCCGAAAGTGGAATACTCTTCCCATAAAATGTACACAAGAGAGGATGGAATATCAATTGAATAGGTATTTAAAAGTTTTCAAAGTATTTCTGGGTCTCAAATTCCTTGAGAATTGTTTGGTTTTTGTGTAAGTTGTTATATTTTGTAGTATATTTATCGGGGCTATTTTTATTGATTTTAAAACGTAAGCGAAACTGTGTGATATTTTCTCGCGGTGGAATAGCTTAGCAGTCATAAATCCCTACTCATATATTTAAACTAATCAAATGAGTATGAAATGTATTCATTTAAATCAGCTAATTTTGTAATTGATTGATATTTGAGTTCGCAAATTAAAAAAAAATTCACCTTTTCCAAGACTTTACATGCTGTAGAATACTTTTGGTATGCATTTAAAATTGAATTCAAATCTGCAGAGATTTCTTTAGCTATTATTTACCTAAGTAATTTATAAAAGGTACTAATTAGCAGAATGGGAATCAATTTCCATAGTATGTTTCAGTAAACATACTAAGCTGATGTTCACTGTGGAGACAAACGCCCCTGCCATATTCCCCCATTAGTCATGGTAGTCGGAATAGCCAGAATTCACATGCAAATGCAACACATTTGGGAGTTCGCATTAGGGAAATGCCATTGCGAAACTGCAATTACCCGAGTCGGGTGGAAATGACCGATTAGTGGGCTTTACAATGCTCAACAAGGTGTAACAATTAGCCCGTCGGGACGTGACAACGACAAATATGGCCTACGTACGGACTTACAGGCTATTAGAATTTTATCAACGTCCGTCGGGCGGAACCGTGTACAATTTGAAAAACAACACGAACCCGGAGTTCATGAGTACCCTGTGCTGGGTGCGTATTGGGAAGTCGGTAAGCTCGGCTCCGGCTGATAGCGACCCATGTGCATCGTAACCCCCCTGGGCATCGGATGGACTGGGGATGGTTGCGCCACCAGCTGTCTATATGCCACGGCTCTGGCCAGTATTCGGGTATTCGCTGAAAAATTGTGACATCTTCGGTTGTGCTCGCGGTGCAGGCAGGCAGCATTAGTGCCCAGTTTGAAAATAGATTTTCTAATTTTTCATGTGGCGCCTGCGATCCGGCGGGCCTGTGGGAAACTCATACTTGCTGTAAGTAACGTTCAGTGTATTAGGACTGCCCAGTCCAATTTGTATTTCGACGATGAAATTTGCACAATGTGTAGAATTTGAATATTTATTTTGTTGTTATTGTTTTGTTTTGTGATTTTTACTTTTTGTTGCTTTTCGAGTCGTACGTCGTCGCTTTGCGCGTGTTTCTCTGTCCCCTTGGTTTCTCGTCGTCTTATTTTTTGTTGCTGTATTTTGTCTTCAATTTATTTCGTCTACTTTAAATAAAAATGAAGAAAATTTTCAGCGTTCATTGACATTAAAAATGAGAAAAATAATAATAAGCAAAGAAAACGAACGAAATGTACACCAGCAGTCTGAAATTGAACATTTGTCAGTCGCCAACAGTTTTTACCGATCTCAACGAAATACCACTCCAACAGTGGGTGTTGACGAATAAGGGGTGAGTAATCCCCCCGTGGAACTAGACGATGATGTAGTAAGGCCGAAGATCCTACTGAAGGCTGCCTGTAATGATCGTGAATTATTCTGCTCGGCTCTCGTCGAATGGATACGATGCCATTCTGTATGCCGATTTGTATGCTAATTAGGAGGGCGTGGCCCTGCAGCCCTTCGGGTGACAGATAATTTGGCAGAATAACAATGCCGTCCCGCCAGGGAACAAAAAGAAGCGAGACACAATATACAATAACCAAAAGCCGCAGAATAATTTAAATAAAATGCCAAAAATAAACCAAAATCATTTTAAGTGTGATGCCGGGGCGTGACTTTAGGGTGCTGTGCTTATGCTTTCTGGGTTCACAGTGGGTTATTTTGAATTCAATTTATATTTTTTCGGCAAGAGAGATTTACGTGATCTGCATGCTGACACTTCTCCGAAGGCCCGCATCCCCACCCACGTTCCCCGGACGGCGAAGTCCCAACTACTCATTTTCTAGCTTAAGAAAACTGTCAAAATGATGAAAAAGTGCTTATAAAAAGTGGGAGCATAATTGAATGGGATAAAGTCGAGTCTGGGATACTCTTTGGGTATCAATAAAAATAATTAATCAATGCTGGTTTTCTTTTCTACCCCAAAATATTCTGTAAAATATTTGGGAAAGGGTATACGCCGAGTATCATAAACCCCCACCGAACCTGACAAGTGATTGCTCATTTTAATTAATTCTTTTTTAATTTATCAGTCAAGATTAATGTTAAACATGTTCAATCTGGCTAGATGCGGCTTTTGGACACCGAATTCGGTATTGGCCCGGCCGGGGTTTCTGTGTTAATAATTTAAATATGGATTTTAGCGGCCTTTTTCGGCGGGGTATTAGCATAATTGGTGGCCAGTGTCCATCCCCGGCTGCCAAGCCGAGCCACTCAAGGCGAAAACACCTTTAATAATTATCTGTCCAATTTTTCTTCACATTCGGGTGATTTCTTCTCTCGATTTGTATCTTGTGTGTCTCTGCCGCCTCGCGCTGGTCGTGAATGAATTTTTCAGCAAATTATTTGTGTATCTTTTTGGTGAATAAAAATTTGTTAAACTAACTCTATCTATAGTCGTCAGGCTTACATCAAAAGCCAGAACCGCCCATGGGCCGGGTCTACTTCAATGCTTTATTTGGTGTTTAGTGGCTGGGAGGACGGGTCCGACCCGACTTACCTGAACGAGCCTATCTTAATGATTTTTTATTTATTTGCTGCCATTTGTTGTGAGCCGTCTTATCGCGACCGCGACCATTTCGGGCCTGAGCGTGTAACACCACTTTACATAAGTCCATTATATTTTATTTTTAACGACACTCTTTTAATTATTTCCCCGCTGGTGGCATCATCACTCCCATCTTCACGGTCAAGGCAGCCAGTGCTGGGATCATCGCGGCATTATCGATACTGTCGCTTTGCATATAAATGTGGGACCCGCTCGGGGGGGATGGAGATCCGAGACGAGACGAGACGCCTCGTGGACGGACTCTTTGGGGCGGTGCGTCTTTATTCATATGCTAAACTCTTCTGAATCGGAATTCAGAAGTCAGAAGTGGTTTAGCTGGGCCGACGGGCTCGGCATTTATTTGAAAGCAATTTGGAAACCTTGGGGCATCGTCGCTTTATCATCGGACGCGGGCAGATGGGGATGGGATAGGATTGGGATGGGATGGGTGCAGCATAAGCCGAGCGCAGTCCGCGATCTAAATACAAAAAGAAGGTTCCCTAATGGCTCCGCGAAGCTGTTATTGTTTTATTATCGGTTCTCTCGTTGCCGTTTTCTTTATTAATATTTCAAGGAGCCCGGTGTGGGGATGTTCTCGCAGTGGTTTATGTGTGTGCCTGCCTGCCGTTCCTTTGTCTCGATTGTTGTTTCGATTCCCCGGAATTAGACTTGGCATTGCGGTTCTTCTTCTATGCGGGGTGTTATTTATATATAAACTCTTTCGGTTGGGTGGCATGATTTATGGGATAAGTGATGTCGCTTTTTGATGGCGCATCAAGTATACGCCCAGTTATCCTGTTCGAAAGCGCCCCCACGCGCAATTCAGAGGAAGTCGAGGCGAAGGCCCAATCCCGTTGGCGTTCTTCTGGGAATCCCGAGCGATACACTTGGACGTTTATAAATATATCCCATAATCGCATTATTGCCACACGCCCTCCGTTTGGTGAAATCGAATATCTGCCATCTCGGCCGCAGGGCATTTGCTTAACGGTTTCGCCAACTTAGCGGCAACCTAAAACAAAATCGATCGCGATTTGCATAGAAAATCGATTCGAAGTCATTAATAAATCGACCTGTTTTATTTATTATTTATTTACATTTCGTTCGCCGCCTTGGTCAAATATATTTCCGCTTGATAGCATTGAATCTGATTTATTACAGCCCTGGGAGAGCAGATTACCGCAATCTGCAAGGCAATGCCTAAACAATATTTGCACTTTACACTTTGTTGCAACGCCATAAATCTGTGCACAGTGCAGGTAGTGCATCTTTATACCCCTTAAGCACTGGCTAATCTCTCGGCTTGGCGCCAACTTATATTACGTAGACCTAGGCCACACACGTGCTGGGCGACGACGTCCCAGAACCAGAACCCTGTGCGAAGCTAGGCCAGATCAGCTGGCAGGTGATAGATAGGTGTTAATTTGCATTGACAGAACTGCACGTCACGCTAAATTTAGTGTTTACCCAAATGTTTAGCAGGAGAAAAACACCTATGGAGAAGCAAGCTACCGCTTCATAGGCGGCGGCTTACAGGGCATATGATTACAGAGAGAGAAATTCAGGCAGAACCCTGGTTTAAAGTTTTGTAAAAGTAGACTTACTAGCTGATTAATTGATATATTAAAATCTTTACCTTTAATCTTTTCACACATCACATTACCTTCCCTAGGTTTTAGGGTATCATTTAATTTCTATACATTATTTATATTTAATTCAACCCAAAATCATGAACTTTCTTCCAAGTATTTGTACTCCGTTCTTGTGTGAGTGCCCTAACATTATTATACGATCGATGTGATCTGCAAACGATCCGCGGAGCATTGCTAATTAATGCTGATAGTAAAGAGCGCGGTCCAAGCTCCCTTATCTCTGATCTGAGCGCTCCCTGAGAACCGGCACGTTGGCTTTGGGCTCAGCTGTTTCGCTCGGGAAACAAACATAATTTTTCCCAATATTAGGCACAAATTAACAAGACCTATGTGGGCTATTTTTGGCTGAACTTTGATAAGAATCTTGCTCGTGAATTAATAACTCGCCCTGCAACCCCTTGCCTTGCGAGACTCGCTGTATCACGTTGGTTCCTAAGAAAAATGCTTGATTAATTGCTTGATTGGAGCTCCGTTTTCAGCATTCAGCATTCGAACATTTAACATGTACTGAGTGAACTTGGCCCGCTCTATTTATTATTTACGCAAGTGCACTTACCCGCATGTTGAAACGAATATATTTTTAACACACACATTTGTCTGTGTGCAGAGGCTTTTATATAAAATGCACATATTAATGGAACATGAAATTTTATTTACGCAAATAGGAACATGAGCGCTGCGATGCTCGTGTTCCCGCTGCCAAATATTCAAATAGCCAAATATCCAAACAGGCAAATATCAAAATATTCAAATAGCCTTTAACTATGGCGTCGATCGAGAATGAAAATCGATTGTGTGCGATCAGCATAATATATTCGCTCGACGGGAAGGAAGTGGAAGTCCGCAAACAGTTGCTAAGTGATTTGTGTTATATGGCCAGGGGCACAATTCGCCTGCCGATCGGTGTACAAAGCCATTGCCTTCGGCCGTAAAGATAGCGCGTCAAAAGTGTCAAAAAAACGTAAATAGAAACTGGAAAGCCTAAGCACCCTTATTAATTTTAGCACTCCAGACAATTGCCACAAATTTTGGGCAAAGCAGGCGTGTTAATTGCCGTACAATATAAACAAATTACTGTGTGTTGGCCACAACTTCAGCCGTTGTTGCGGAATGTCCACAACATATACGAGTATGTACAAATGTACATATCTGGTGATGGCCATAACTGCCGCTAGGTGGCGTCGCCGATGGTAGCCCGATTGTTGGTCGTTTTGGGAAAACAGTCACTGCATAATTCCGATTGATTTCGCTGGCGAATTAGTCGCTTCGGCTTTGGCCAAACACAAGAGTAGGCACACCCGCCAGCCCGCCTGGTCTCCGCCTTGTTATTGTACAATTAGTCGTATTTATGCTGCTGCTGCTTGTGCGGCGACGGCTGTCGCTGTCTGTCGCTCAATAATTAAACGACCATTAGGCGTATTTAGCGCACACAGCACCGAAATTTGGGTCATTACCACAGCAAGAAATCAGCCCAAACAGAGGCACGCACACGTGCTGGCCGCCGCCGATCGGATGTGTTTATTATGATTATGGTTACGATTATGTTATTGGCCAGTCCGGCCAGCCTGCTGCTACCGTTTGGCTATCTGCCTGCAGTCCGCGACGTCCCACAACGCATCTGTTCCTCGTAAACATTTCGGAATTCATATTCATATAATTCATGGAGCCTGCTGGCCGCCAAAGCGATTTGCATCAATATAGCTGCAGCAATAACAATAATAGCAATAGAAGGCGAAAGCGTGCGACTTGTACAGATATATTGCAGCTGTTCAGATCGATAATTATCCTTGGCACCACTTTTGAGCACTTTCAATTTAATTTCTTCCAAAGCTATGGGTTTAGTCCTTGCCCCCTTAAATATGCAGTGAAATGTGAGCATAAGCTGAACTATGATATGACCGGGTATCCAATAGTCGAGGTTTCTATTAAGCTCTTTCTTGCCTTCTTATACCTAGGCGTGCGTGAACAATCCGAGGCGTGGGAACTGCGTCGCTTAGGTTCTCCATTCTCAATTCTCGATTCACAATTCACAGCCCACAGTTCGCAATTCGCAATCCGCCATCCTCAATGAACGTGGCCGCAAGCTGATGTTGCTCTTTAGCGCCGAAACTTGGGTCTCCAGTTGGTTTGCCCAGCTTTTGGCCCCAGGGCGCCACCGACAAACTGACAACTAAACTCAATTATGGCCTAATGAAATCGGCAATAGCGATATGTGGCGGGAAAAGAGACAGCCGAGCGAATAATGAGAACTGCCAACGCCCCGCTGGACCGCGGAGAAGCAGAATTAATTATTGTTAACCGTAACAGTTTTTGTTTGTAAACCTGCCAGGCATGTGTCAAGGAAATTGGGTCAGATCGCTGGCCCAGGGCACCACCAGAACCCGTTTGGGCCCCGGAACGACTGGGTGACTGAGTGAGTGAAAAGAAAAGACTCTACTCTGCACGAGTATACACTCGTAGTATACGTAGTCTATGTGCCCCAATGTCCACCCACAAATGAACTCTTGTTCAATTTGTCATGCCGAGCGTGACAATCGAATCGGCCATCGATCTGGCCATGCTAGGTAGATTGATGGCAGGGACCTATGCCAAATTAGAATAAGAACGTGGCGATGGTGGCTGGAATTGGGGGTCATAAATCCGGTCGGTTAATGAACGCCGTAAAATAGCAAATGTCAGGCCGTTAAATACTGTCGTACCCCTGCGCATTTGTATGGATAGTGCGACCCATTGATTTCGCAACTCGAATCGATCGATCGATCGATTGAGCTGGCGCCGATCGCTGATTGCCAATACGATCGATGGATCACCGGATTGCCGATTCAATGGAAGCCCGGCTCCGAGAAGATGTGCGTCGTCGAGAGCTGTGCACACACACGCGGCGGCGGCGGCAGCGGTGGGGCACACCTTCCGAGCAAGAGTGGCCACGCAGGTGGAGGAGGCAACTAGTTACTTGTGGCACTACCCACTAAGCCAACACCGTCTGCCGTCGTCTGTGACTAAGTTCGTGTATGTGGGTCTGTTTGCCTAACAAGATACGTACCCGATATTGTGTACATTCACCGCCGTTCAAGTACATCAACCTCGAGTGGATCTCGTTGGATACCAAATAGAACGCGGCACTTGTGCCCCCTGACGAAACCGAATAATTATTAATTTTCATAAATATTAATTCACGTCCGTAAAAAACGCCTTATCTGAGAATGAAACAAAGCCTTCGACTGCACTGGTTAGCCCACTTGCGAGCAAGCTACCAAATTGGTAGCGGAGACGAATCGATAGACAGATAAAAGCCAAGTGGCTACATTTGGCCAGAGTCGGAGACCGAAGACCGCTTCACCAAATTTGCATGAAGAGCCCGAGCGGTCGCTCCTTTTTCGAGCTAAACGCCGTGCAATTAAAATTAAAGCAATAATTGCCCAGCCTTTGTCGCGACCAGCGAGCAATCAAATTTCAGTTTGTGCCCCATTAATAATACATTTTCGTAGAGTTTTCAGTATTTTTTTTTTTAAATCATTTCCTCATTTGTCGCCGAGGTCGGGCTGTAAAAGCGAGATCAGCAGCTGGGGGGCATCTTCACGGGGCTCCCGGAAGCTGGTCAGACCTCTGCCCTTTCCGAATGTACACATATTTACAAATCTTTTAGGGCGCGATCGTTTTTTACGCCTCTGAGCGAAACCATCTGTGCTCCGAGAGGCGAAAGAAGACTCTAGAGTGTAGGGTCTAGACTGGACCGAACGCGTGGGGTGCTTGTAAACATGTCAAAGTGAAAACAAACTAATTGCTACCGAATATCCGACAGCTGCGCGAATCTGCCGTTTGCTGTATTTAAATCTGCTGGGATGCGCCACAGTCTCAGTCTCGATATGTAACGATGGCCACAAGGCCATCATCCATCGGAGGGATGTCCGAGTCCGAGTCCGAGAAACTCTCATAATTTGAATGTCAAGTGCGTTAGGCGCTGACTATCCGAACAGATGCTGCCAAAACTGAGAGCGGCGTTAATTTTGATGGCGTCTAATTGCGAGATATAAAAACGGGCTTTTAATGGAGTCCACAGATCCCGGGGATCGAATACCGGGAATTGTGTCTCGTCATGCCCGCCAGTGCCCAAGAAGCTGTTAGATGATTCTTGTAAAATACAGATACAGCTACAAATAATAATAGCAATTTCAACACATTTTGATGAGAACTGTCAAAAAAATTAAGAAATTCCAGCAGTACAGTGGCCATCAACGCCATCGACCCAATGCTCTTGTTGCCGGCCGCTTGCCTAGTTAATGAATATAATCTCTTTTGATGGATTGAACAGTCGGACCAGGGCAGTCTCCGTGCCTGTTCCAAGCAAACCCAACCCAGCTCGGCCTGAACTGGCCAGAAAACCAAAAAAGCCCCAAGCCGGGCTTTCAATGGCCAACTGACAACTGCCATCGACATCGACACCGCCATGAACTTGCCGGAGTTTTGTCTCTTTTCGATTTTTTCCGCTTTGTTTTCGGTTCAATTCATTGTCTTTATGGCTCGCTTTTTGTCTCTGGTGCGTAATAATATAATTCGAAAAATGTATTAATTTTTATGGTTTATATTTTGTTGATTTCTTTTCGGGCAGCAATCAGTTGCGTATGCGAGAAGTGTCTCTTGGCGGCATTAATCAGCGGCTTTTCACAGCTGCTCAAACGAAAGGGATCGGTGAGCGCCCACTTGCGGATACCCTGTAGAATCGCGACTAGATATCTCCAAGCTATTCCAAATCCGATAAATCTGTCTTCATTTGGGCTTAATTAGTTCGGGCCAGTTTGGCTTTCCTGTCATGGGTGGCTATCGACAATTAGCATTTCGGGACTCGGGGTTTAAATAATTTGGCAATTAGCGAGGTGGCCTTATCTGATCCTTTCCAAATATTCTGCCAAATTCCTAATCATCGTGGGCCTCACAGTTCCGGTTCAAAGTTCTGGCCGAAAAGAAAACAAAGTTCTTCGAGCAGGGCACTTGCCAGTCTCAATTAACTTAGATCTTATCTGGTGCGATTGCCGGCCACCGAGCAGCTCAGCTCAGCTCAGGTTCTGGAAAACCAGTTTTTTCCCTCTCATTTTTTTGGCATCCCAACAAAATCCTCTTCTGGGCCCAAACTTTGCGGCTGTCTTTTCGAATTTGCTTAGTGGGCGCAAACGGAAATTTAATGAAGCGTTAATAAGTACCCATCGTAAAGGCTGAAAAGGGGTTTAAATGCCCCATCCGAGGGCCGGAATGTCATGTATGCTGTTAGCCCTCTATGATTGCCTGTGCCTGTGCCTGTGCCCTTTGTTTTTCGCATATGACGGAGGTGATACTCGGGGCACTTGAAGGAAGGGCCGCCGCCGATCGGTGTATACAGTGGGTATGTGGAATAGGCAAACACCAGGCCTACGACGAGTTGCCATGCTGAGCCGCGAATTGTTAAATCCATTCAATGTTCTCATTAGTGTTTGTACAGTTGTTGTAATTAAGAGCAGCGAGTGAGCGACTGTTGTTCCCAGAACAGAACCGAACGGAGCCCGTCCAGAAAGCTCTCAAATCGGGCAATCAGCGAGACGGGGAGACAGATGAACGCCACGGACCCCGTAATTATTTCAGCCCATTTTTCATTAAACTGTAATCATAATTCATTAGGGTATTATAAGCGACACACACCATCTGAATATCGAATCTTGGCTCTTGCAGATGCTGCAGAGAAGTGAAAAACATACACTGAGGCAAGACTTTGTAGTAACTACAAAGCCTTATATGTAATATAATATATCATATGGTTTTTAGAATGAATTTCCATATACATGTACTAATTACACTCTTAATTATCTTCATATGAATATGCTAAAGAGTTAGTAGATCATTTTCGTAATAATTATTTTCTCTCTGTGCACAGTTTGACAGTGACAGCGCCCTTCCTTGTCTTGTTCATTGTGTGCCAATGTTGCTCTTACTGTTGCTGTTTCTGCTGCTCCAAGTTGTTGCTGCTGCGGCTGTTGCTGCTGCTGCTGCTGCTGCTCTTGCTGTGTTCTCGGCGGCAGCAGCTGTGGCCGAGGCGAAATCAGCACCAGCAGCAGCAGCACTTCAAGCATCTGCGCCATCCGCTTGCCACCAACACCAGCGTCAAGTGATCTTTCAGTCGCTCGCGTGACGCAGAGCCGATCATATTCGCCTGCTCCTCCTACGCACGGATCGCGACACCACCACCATATACAACACTGAGTACAATATATGCAAAGGACTCTTCTCTGTGGTGCTGGGCTTGGCCACGTTAACGCCTTACAAATTGCGCAGGCGCAGCACAGTGAACTGCTGGGTGCACCATGGTTGCCTCAGTTTAGTGAACCAGCCGCGATCGCGAGTTAGTGCTCCTTTTTGGCTTCGTTTCGGTTTCGTTTGCACGTTGGCGTTGCGTCTGCGCGACATTTCAGTGTTAAGTCCGCGATAATCAGAAAAAAAGAGAGTGTCATGAAGGCACAAAGAAAACCCCTGCTGAAAGCCCAGCAGGCAGTAAATAGTAAAAGCAGGCTCCTGGACTCTGGACACCGAAAGATGTCGGAGATAGCCAAGGAGCAGCAGAAGCCGCCTCCGCCCACGGCTGTCGTGGAGGTCATTAAGGTATATTTCCACTGCCCCCGTTTGTTCAGTTTCCGCCACTGAAAATTGTAAATCCGCCAGCGCAGGCATTTCGCCAGTAGTTATAAGTATATTTACACAGTGTGGACCAGTGTTGTCATAAATTGGCCTCCTATTGGCGGCCTCTCAATTATTTTTTATGGTAGCCAAGTTGCGACCTCAATTGGTGTGCCATTAAATCGCCAGCCACAATGTCTTAAGATGTTGAGCAGTGCTCTAGAAGTTGTTATAAAATATATGCTGCCGGAGTGCGCAGCATAGAGTTATTGCCTTGTTTTCCAAATCTGCACGTACATAGTTGTAGTTGCAACAATAAAAATAATTTTAGTGCCTAATTATGAGTTGATATGCTGCTAATTAGGAAATCATAACAAACAAAAAGGAATATTTAAGAGCTTTTTTATTGGGCGTTCGGCTAGGATCTCCGCGCTCAGATCATCGACTAAAACAACCCCATCGCAGTCCGAAGCCAATGGAAACCGCAAACACTGCCGACGAAGTGGCAAAAATATCATCGCTGGTTGAGCGAGTTTAATCGTTCATTATGGCAAATCTATATCTATATTCTCTCACACATCTTTTGATCTTCGAATTAATGTCACCGATTCAGGGACAATACCATAAATTAGAGTTAATTAAAGTGCAAATAGCGCGGGCCAAGAGAGGCTGGCGAGGCAGTTTGCATAATAAATTGCATACTTCCTGGAAGAGCGCGGCCAAGTCAGTGGTCCGAAAATACCCGTCGACGAGATCAACGCTCCCACATGGCGTTGGGACGGATCTCGGAATTATTGCCTTATGTCACGGAGCGCGGGCGCGGCACGAGCGAGTGTCATAGACTTTTTGGCAATTAGAGCCAAAAAGCGGAACAGCGGCCGCCGGCAATCTTCCTCAGAACAGTCCCCAGAATTTGTCAGGGGCGTTCCGTTTTTATTCGGTCATAAATTCCCACGAATAGGGCGTTGGTGCACGACGACCAGCCAGCCAAGGCGCTATCGAGGACACTCCAGAGTTTTATACCGTCTACATGCGGATATGGAGGCAAAGACAATACACTCTTCCGGCGCCGCTAAGGTCAAGTGCAGAGCGATGCCCACGGGGCGCCAGCATTGCCGGGATTCTTCCTCTTGAGAGATATTTTCGTAATTGGCATCGCATTTATCAGATTGTCAAAATCCGCTGCAGATGGTTGCAATCGAGAACTGCGGTATTATTAGTTGTTGGCACAAGCCGCACAGCAGGGAAAATAGAAAGCATGTTGGAGAGGAGCACGGCAGCGTTAGCACATACAAAATGATTTCTAAAATTATTTCCGAGAGCAAGCGTTCTCGGCTAGAGGTGGGTGCGTGAGTTTCGCGATCCCTCCTCCTGCAGAGGATGAGAGCGAAAGCTCCCCTCGGCTTGGCCATGGCCGCACAAGAGGTGCATGGAAGGTGTGAATAGTCCATGGCTGGACCAGCATATACCTGCTCTCGCGATCCCACGGATACGCAGCGCTCCCGCCCGATTGTTTACACAGGCCAGAACGCTCGCGGAAAATGCTAATTCAAAGTGTGCGTCTTCAGAATTCGTTCCGTCAGTCTTATTTCGAATTTCGCACAAGATCTGCACAACCGCTGCAAACGCCGAACGATCGCGGGATTTTCTGGCATATGAATATTGCCGAGAACTTTGCGAAAATTAAAAATATTATAACTCGAGCGGGATAACATGCAAACGAAATAGGAAGAGTTGAAATGATTGTGCAGCGGAAATTCAAAAATAATCCACTTACACATTCGAATAAAATTGCATAAGATTAGCGTGGAAAATGTCATAAGTTACTCATCGACGACAGGCGAATTTTTATATATTTCCCAACCGAAATCTGAATTGGGAATTGTTTGAGTGTATTAGCAACATCAAAGCGCGACAAACCTGTCATTTTCGAGCTATTGACTCAGAGGTGAATATATTTTTGGCTCATTTTTATTTGTCGTGCATAATATTGGGTTGAAGCAAGACCTACCGCAACAGGGAGTAATTATGACAAGTTATGATATATCTCTACCTTAGTTTAAATTTGTGAAATATTTTAGCTTTATCTCTGAGTACATTGTAATATTTATCAGTAGACCGCGTGGCGAAGATTAGTTGCCGTAACTTTCGTCGGCTAGAATATTACAGAACTCTTAAAGTACCAAAACTACCTAGTTCGGCACCACGCTACTTAAATAAATTGCTTACTGTGGCTACTAAAATGAAGGTGCAAATTCCTGCCTTTACTTGAACACACTTGATAAATATTTTGTATCAGGCCGACAGGCGTAAGAAATCTATTTTTAATAGATATTTTACACGAGTGAACGAAATCGAATCGAAATGCGGCAGTGTTTATGCCAAACTTTCACACATTTCAGCGCCACTGCTGAAATAAAACGAAAATCGAGATACTATAAAAATCGAAAATTAAGTAAACACGCCCTTTACTAAAAATAGTAACACCAACTGAGACTCGTCTAGGATGTGGGCACAGGGGGTAGGGCGAAATGAATTTGTTAACTTTTCTGCATGCGCCGGGAAAGCGTTCGCGTAAGCAAACAAAACAGAAGAGAAATGTGCGTAAGGAAAATGTTGGGAAAATAAACAAAAAACGCGAAATTGTGCTAAAAAAAATTAAGACAAATGATGAGTGAGAGAAGCTTTGAGGTTAGATTTATGGGAAAATAAAATTTCCAATAGAAAAAAGCCTTGCCAAAAAGACCAAGAGAACTGCACGGCATGGAAACGAGAGCGATCGAGGACGCCAGTGCCGGGTCCCGAAATAGCACAGTCGTTCTTTTTTAGTTTAGCCATTTAGTTTTTTAAAATGTTTAATGTTTTCTTTTTCAACTGTTTTGTGTACTTTCTCTTCTGTTCCTTTCGCTGTGTGTATATTTTCGTTAACGGACAGAAGCGTGTCAGAATTTTGATGTATGTATTTGCTCGAAATGAACTCTCTTGTGTGCAGCGAATTGAACGTTTGTCGGCTATAAAAACTATGATATAATACAGCCAGAAAGCAACAACGAGGAAACAATAAAAATTCTTAATTAATCTACCAAAAAGGCAGAAGAAACCAAGCAGCAAAAATCTGAGAGAACACAAAAAAATATAAAATGCAATAAAAAAATGTGATATATGCAAGGTATAAACAGAAAAATTATAAAAATACACCAGCAATTTGACAATAAATAAAGCTAAATAGAAAAGACAGCGCCAACAACAATGCGCCAATAAAATATGTATTAAAAATATGTAAAATATAAATAAATACAGACCACACTAAAATAATAACCGAGGCGGCCGGCACATGTGTCTCGATCCGAGTGCTTTTGTCTGGCCGCAATGCGAGTCGGGAAATATTTTCCATTGGATTTATTAGCTGCGACCAGACATCTTCGGTTTGACTTACACATCTAGATCTAGCAAGTATCAGGATATATGTTCCAAGTATTTTTCTTCCTCTTCGCGTGACACTTTTTAAGCTTTTGGAATTAGGCGGACAACAGCCGGCGACAAATAAATAAATGAAAAATGAAAACAAACCGAAACCGAAGGCGTTAATTTTTTGCGAGCTTCTCTGAACCGTAAATAAATAACAGAAAATGTGCTTATGAGATCTTGGCTAAGTGGCGGGTGTTAAAACCATATAAATATGCATTAGCATAGTGCGTTAGTATGCGATTAGGAAGCACTTTTTAGGCGGAATCACAATAGATTTCCCCTACAGTCAGCAGAAAGCAAAAACAAAAAAAAATCGAGCACTAATTTGAGAATTGGCTATAAAAATAGAATCAAAGTCAGTTGGGTGCATTTGAAAGAAATAAACCTGCCTGTTTTAATAGCATGTTTTCTAAGTTAAATTCAATTAAATTGAATATTTGAATATTTGAAATATGAAAGGTAAATTTCTACAGACAGTGAGATTCCTTAATGTACAACAGTACTGATAATTCCCAATGAAAAGGTAGCTTGTCCAGAAGAAAGTAACATTTGCATAGAATAATTTATTGAGTTGTTGAAAATAATGAAATGCAGCTGCAGTGTCTGGGAAGTAGTTATGGAATTCGCTGATAGACACATCTAATTGTGTGTTGTTTTGTGTTGTGCCGAGTGTTGTTATTGCCAGTTAAAAACGCATATGCAAAACAAAGGCCGGAGAAAGAAAGAAACGTGTCGGAAGTTGCACGACAGCCGATGCCGATACTCCCATAACTCGTGCTGAACAATAATAAAACATTTGTATGAATACTTGCTTAGCTTGACCTGTTCGTGTTTTTGTCCGGCTTTTGTTTTTTGGTTTTGTTATTGTTACTCGCACTTGCTTTTTGTTACTGTTTTGGGTCGAGACGCACGCGTCTCGATTGCGCTTCCTTTGCTTCCGTTTATTGCAAGATCACTTATGGGATCCTACCCCCTGGCCCCTTGCAGGGCCATCAATTTTAATTATCGAACAAATTAATCGGTCGCAACTCTCGTATCATTAAGATTAATGATCGCTCGATCGGCCGAGCTGGGTGGCAACAGCAACACCAGCAACACCAGCAACAGGGGTGCCCCGGCAGCGATACTAACAACAAATATGCAAATAGCGCACTTGGCTGAACTCGGACTCGAACTCGAACTCGAGTGTATCGCCGGGCTGGCGAAAAGCACAACAAAGCCAAGATCACAAGCGAACCAAATAAGCTGTGGCAAATTTGATTAGAGCGCCAATTAATTGCTTGTTTAATTAGAACCCAGATATGAGAATGCGAGCGGAGAACTGGGCTTTCCCCGTTCCGAGCCTCTCTTTCAGTCTCCCAATCTCCCGACTCGGATCAGTAAATAATTGTCGCGTCTCGAAGAGTGCACTGACCCGGCCGACAAAATTTTGATATGCTCAGACATGCAGACGTACTCGCCCGTGGAAGTGCTTACGCCGGCAATATTGGGGCCTGATTCATGTGTCCCGTTCGGCGGAGCGAGTGCAGCGGGCATCGAATCGCGGCCAAAATCAAATTCACACAAGTGCAGGCGGGGTCAGTGACGTGCCGCAAGCGTCAGAGTCAACCGTCAGCCGTCAAACGTCACCGTACGCCCTGACGTATCTGACAGATACAAAATGTACGCGCTTCCCGCTTGTTTTCTTTCGCATGGGACGCTGCGGCAGGGATGCGCTGTGAATAATTCATGAAGTGCAGCACAGAGCGGAAAGAACGCCAAGATATCGGTTTATCTTTAGTTTACTCTTGAAATATTCGTCTTCGCCCGAGATCTTATTAAGATCGAAGACCAATGGCGGAATAAGCTGCATACGAATGTGATATCTGAGTTGGAAATCTTTTAAAGTTATACTTTTGCATACTGGAGTTTTTATGATACATTTTGAACCCAAACAAGCAACTTTTAGCTTAATATAAATGTATGGGAGTAAGTAACCTTAAGCTGGTTTAATGTGTGGCAAATCTAATGGAATTTAGAGTATACAAATAAAATATTAAGCTCATCCGTTGAAGAAAACATAGTTTAACTGCGTTTTTTCACGGTGCACTTCCACTCAAGCCTGGATGCAGTTCGAGATATGGGCGTGGACCCGGCTGAAGGGCCTGGTAATGAGGCGAAGGCAACTGACGGGGTGACTGAAATACGAGCACGAGAACGGCCTGGCCAGCATATGCTCATGCAAATTTTCAGCGATTAAAAAGCCATAACTTACTGTATGAACGCAAAGCGTTGAGGTTAATTGACAGACAGCCAGACAAACTCGCCCAGACACAGGCACAGACATGGAGACAAACACTCACACCGATTCGAGTACAGATGCAGATATAGTGCTCTGAAATTAACACTGCACATAAAGTAAAGCGAGAAATGACAATAATTAGAATAAATGCGAGCGCCCGAAGGTTTCGCTCGAAGCTTTTCCGCATTCTGTGCACTTTGCGAAGACCCGAAGGCCCGAAGAATGCCAGTCTCCAGACACGTGTTCTTCGGATTTCACATCTGCGCCCTACAACAGAAAGGAGGTCCCATTGAGGGCTTCACCGGAACCGAATTTAATACAAACCCGAACTGCTGATGGCCAGTTCCATGGAAGTTCTGGGTTCTTGAATTCTTCTTCTGGCCCCGACCGATGTCTTGAGAGATTCCCACAGACATGCTTAGTCAGGAGGAATGCGAAGGGAACTGGGCCCATTCAGCATTGGCGAAATCGATACAGGCCCTACTAAGCGGAGTCATCTCCATGAAAACGGGTTCAAGATTGATATGCTTAATTCCTTACAGCTTCTTAATGCGATGATTGATGTGGCGCCATTCCACTTCAGCGAAATGCACTGGGGGTCCAGCTCTTCGTTTTGTATTCCCGTAATGACAAGTGACTGGGACTGCGACAGTGACTGTGGCAGTGACAATGACAGTGACAGTGACAGAGACACTGACGAAGGCGCCCGCACTTGGACTCGAAATACGGAGCTCACTTGAGTGACAGACAAACTGGCGAGGCAAGGAATTAGTTCCAGGGAAGGATGATCAGCAAATGAGATTCTTTATACAAATTCCTACCAAATCATATGAAATTCCAGAACCCAAATCGATTTGTTTGCTCTCGAGGCATATTCAAAAAATGTTAATACAGCGATTTGAAATGGGCATTCCATTCCTTTTGGCTCCCAGTTGGCTCTCGAAATTGTACTTTGAACGCCTCCCCACCAGGCCCCCATAATTCTCGGCTAGGTGCTAGCTGTTAGCCGCCAGGAGCATATAAAATTAATGAATCTCACCTGCGGATATGTTTTCTTTTGCCCGCCGAAACTCTTAATTGGCGCAGTGAATTTTCCAACTCATAATTCTATTTTCAATGGGTGTGCCGAGTGTGCCTGGTCAATGAGTCAGACGTGGCCGCCACCACCGCCACTTACCTGTGAGGGATTCAGGTGGCGTGGTCTGTGTGTGGCGCGGAGAAATCACATTAACGTCTGACTATTTTCGTTTAATTATCCCGAATATTTCACTCATCATAGCCAAAATCGTGGCAAAAATAGATTTATATGCATTTATTGACTTTGTGAATTAAAATAGCGCCTGCCCAGTGACTCAAGGCAGGAGGCAGGACGTGAGCCGAATAATGAATGCACCTCACGTGACGTCGGTCTTGGCCAGAATATCTTTGAATATCTGAAATATGAGGCAGCTGTCCCCCAGTGGACACAATTCCCCCCACAAATGCAATTCATCAAGCAGCTCGTTTGCCAGTCAATTGGCTATTTCTGATCGACTCGTCGGGGTCTGTCATTCAAAATAAACGCGCCTTCAGTTGTAATGTCGATGTCAAGGCGGGGAAGCCCCCTCCAGAGTCCAATCAAAATAACGATCTCATCAAAACAGAGTCTTACATGGGTGCTGATGCTGATGCTGATCGGCGATCGGCAAGGATGAGGATCGACGGAGTATGACAATGACTCAATTGAGACGACGTCTCGTAACTCAAGCGTATAATCAGAAACAATTAAAAAACTGCACATCATTTGAGAACAATAAGCAAAGAACATCGGCCAAACAAAAGCAAACAAGACTCTCAATCGAGGCGTTGGCATTTCAAGTTTATTCACATTTCCTTGCAAACACAAACACGAACGAACTACAAACGCAGTGCCTGCTGACCAAGTTTTATTGGCCCGCCTGTTTGTTTGTTTGCCAGAGGATAGCACATGGTCAGCCGGCCGGCCGGCTACCAGGCACACGGCGATACATTTCCGCCAAGGTGCTGCATATCGCTGACTAATCTCCGGCCGATCTGACAAACGCAGCATACACAAAGGCGCCCCCGAGTGCATCGGGCATTCCGCATCCGTGTGCGCACGTCGTCTCCGAGTTCTTTCCTGAAATATTTATGAGATGTCCAACAAAGAGCAACGAGATACCCAGGGGCACAGTGTCATTGACACTAACGCGCTCAGATTCCCAGGTTGCCAAGTTCCATAATCATTGCGAGTCGGCCAGCGGATAAGAACGGATCGTTGGGGCAAGTGAAAGCATACGAAAAATAATAATAAATTCGAGGCTCTTTCGCCATTGCTGCTGGCATACCTGATGCCAATCGCGTTTGTTTAGACTCCGCGCGGCGATTATTTAACTTAATAGAGCTGTTGCGGCCGCCTTTTAATTTGCAACCTGAGCGAACCACATAAAAAATAAACAACAATGGGAACGCACGAACGAAATCGGCTTGTTTTCCGCTCTGGCCTGCATTCCTCTGGGAATCGTGGAGCTCCGGTTGCTAGGCCATTTAGGCAATCTATGTTGTATGTGTGCTCCGCATCCACATTCCCGTCCGCACCTCTGCTGCCGCGGATGGGGCCATCTGGTCTGTGCCGCTGCCCACCACCCACCAACAGCAGCATCGGTGGATTCGGACTCCGATTCGGATTCGGGGAAGAGCCGCCTTCCTTTGAAGTGGCCAGCAGGCAGGAGAGTAAATTTAGTTAATTTACAGCGTTTCCAAAATCATTGCCCGAGAATTAACATTTTGAACGGGTGCCCCGAAAACGAAACGGCTCTTAATTGTCGTGTGATTGAGGTTCATGTTTCCATGGAAGGTGTGCCAGGTGCCGATTGCCAGCCGGAGAACGGAGAGCCTGTTCCCGATTCCCCTTCGCCAGCCCCGCGGGGATCCCAACTCGAGCTGTCCAAATAAACACACACACACTTTGTAAGCGGCGGAGAGCAAATAAATATTTGTAATTTATATGTTTCTGGCCGGCGTGGGCAACACACCGCAGATACAATAAATATTTTGGGTGTGAGAATGTGCTTTTTGGAACACGTCGGGCCGCGTGGAACCTCGAATGCGCTGCGAGGAGCCAAGGCTTGAAACAGGAAATGTGCACAACAAGTTTCAAAACTCAACGCAGAGAGGTGCCGCCTATAAAAATACAAATCAAGATCAAACTTTTCTCCCCGAAGCCCATAAAAATATGGTTTTGCCTTCAAGATTAACAAGTTTTGATCGAACATAAAATCAGTTTGACTCTCATTCTGTCACATTTTTATTACGGCTGTCACTGGCTTGAGAATTTATTGCCACAATTTAAAAAATTCCTTAATTTATCAACTAATTATATTGCAAATATTTACCAAGTCGCCGCAGCCGCAACCGCATAACAAATTGAACAAATGTTCGCGCATTGCACATTGCTCATACGCAACGTATGCCCGTAGAGAAATATTGGCTTGTCTACGCCACTCGCAAAAGTGTGCCAAATAAATCAAAAGCGAGCCCATTAAACCGCGTACTAAATTAAGCCCGAGCAAATAAACAAAACGGGCTTTAATCGAATGACAAAACCAAAGCCAAACCCCAGGCCAATCCAATGGCCAGGTTGCAGTTTAATGGCCAGTAAAATCTTTACGACGCTTTCGGGACAAGTGCAGGCTGCTGCAGCCTGAGTCATCCGAGCTTCCCACGTTCCAAAAAAAAAAGATAAACAAACCGAAATTGCACAATTGTGCATATGTTAAATCCATGTAGTTATTTGAGCTAATCTGTTTGATCGTCTCGGGGACGGTGGGAGGTCTCCTCCCGCTAGCCAGCGCTTTTTTCCATTCCTTTTTTGTGCGAATTTTATGAAACGAAAGCTAAACAAAGTTGATTATTTTATAGTTTTGAAACGATCGGAATGGGCGAATGTGTGTATATCATCCGGATTCAAGGTTAAACACGCAATAATTAACTTGGCGCGGGGGCATATGCTCCACGAGCAGAGCAGAGCAGCATTGGAGGCCCGTGCCCGTGCCCGTATCCGTGCCCATAATAAACAGCCCTCTGCTCCTCCGATCTCCCCCGGAGCCGGAGCACCGGCGATGCTCTTGGTACGGCAAACACATGGCAGACGCGGGCGTTGTCCAGCCAGCCAGTCAGGCGACCATGCGACCAAGCGGCCAGACGGCCAGACGGCCGGTCGTTAAGCCAAATGGAAGCCGTCGATTCTGTCTAATGCATTTTGTAGCCCATTTTCAATTAAAATTTTGTACATTTTCGTTTCGGCCAAGGTTAATTGATCGAATTTGCGATGATGGCTTTCAATTGTGAATTTGAAGTTGCAAATGCACTTTGCCCGAATGCTGATTTCAATTTAGATACCCGCCGCGAGCCGAGCGGTCCTAGTGCAGTGAAAATGCATTTCCATGAACTATATAACCCGGGCCTGTGCTGTCATGGACGGATTTAAAGGTTGGACGCGTGGGGGATTCACCGGATGATGGCCAGAGTTTACCGTTTGGGGCGGTGGACTCAGAGTTTTTCCATAGAATAGCGCGGCAGACGATTTAATGGCCGTGTTTTTGCTTCTTCTGCTGTTTACCGGGCTTTTTGTTTTCCTTTTGTTCTCCCCCATTGCCATTTGGCGAATTTTCAAGGGCTCCGCCGCATCGTGCTTCCCCTTGTCAATTGTACGACACACAGGAAAATGGGGAAAAGGCGGGAAAAACCGGGAAAAACATTTCCAGCGAAATGCTCGGCTGCACATTAAAAATATTTACAAATACTTTCGCCCGTCCTGAGCAAACAAATTCAACGTAATTCCGGCTGACTGCAGACTGTTCTGCAGAATGTTTGAAATGCAAATAACAATTGGAAATGGTTCTTCAGAAGACTATTATTCATGTGTTATCCTTCCTGAGCAGTGGGTCTAATTGTTTTTCTCTGGCGCAGACTTTTAAGGAAACGTGTAGTTTCGCGTCTAGAACTCAAGCCAAAATGGAAATCTGCACACCCTTCATTACTTTTCGAAGAATATGGTGAAAATGGGTGTTGTTTAAGGCCTTTGCCAATTATATGTAATGGCTTTTCCGATTTTGTTTGTGGCAGTCACGCATCGCGCATGCATAACGGCCCAAAAAGCACACGCCCATAAAGTGTACAAGTTTATTTATCATTCGGCAACGCCAGCGCCAGCAGGCACTGTAAACACACGCGCCCCAAATTCTACAAAGTGGAAAAGTTTTGGAATTACAAAGTATGAATTCTGCTCGGCGTGTTGCAAGATCTGCATATAAGGTCGGCAAGGCCGGTGTATAAATAATGGTGAGAGCACCCCGAAAATTGCAAATGCGAATCGAATCGAATCGAATTCCCCATCACTGTGATTTATCCCATTTACGGCTCCCGATGATGTGTGGCTGCAAATGTGATAATTTGCTGTTGCGGTTAGCGGCTATTTTCGATCGACTTGCGCATGCGCAGCTGCCAATTATATCGAGCGTTAAGTATACGCCGCGTTGGACCAAAGCCGGCACAGGGCGCCAGTTTAGCGGCCAGCAGCACTGCAATTAAGTCATTAAATACAAATTAGCAGCGAACAACAATTGCTGACTCCCTCCCATCGTCTGGCCCACAAGTTCCAGCTCGGGCATCGGCAATAGCCGTGTAATTAAGCATACGCCGCGTTGTCTGGCCAGACCGGCCACGCATCCGACCGCTCACACCTCAACCAACTCGGCCGGAGGTGGTTTACACGAGTGGTATTTGGTCTGCTGGTCAGTGGTTCCCATCCCGACCAACCAGCGACCAGAGGAGAAGGAGAGGAGGAGCCGAAGCTGCGCGGCGGCCTTCACAAACGCTCACGGGGACAGACTGAGCGGCGACGACGGCTAGCTGGCTGTGCAGACTGTTTGTCGACCGGAGCCATTGGCATAAATTATGGCACTCGGCGAAATGAAGCGATCGGCTGACACACAAATCGCTTGTTTGTTTCCACTGGCGGTCAGGTGTAAACAGGTTTCCCCCTCGGTTTCGATTCGGATTTGGACTCTGATTCTGATTCTTATTCCTCATCGAATTGGTCAATTAGTCAGAGGCGACCACTTGGCCGTGGTAGTAAATTAGGCGGGGTGGAAACGAAGCATTCGAAGACACTCAGAACAATACAGCGATACAGGTCAGAGAGCCTAGGAAGAAGAATACAGAACGGCAGGGCTACTTAGTCGATGTCGCTGCCGCTGCCGATGAAAGAGGGAAGAAGGCACGCAGTGCATTTGCATATTCATGAGGCAGAGCGAAACAAGTTAATAAGCAGCTCCCCCAACGCATGCATAACTAACCATTCGGAGATAACGCCGAGATCGCTTTAATTAAGTGCATAAAGAGCCGGAGGGGCGGTGGCTTTCTTTGGGGCACCCGTGGCCAGTGCCGATTAGCATTGCAAATCGGGCACACACAGGCATTTAAGTATTGTATGAAATTTATGATAAGCCTCACACCAGAGCAGGTCCAGATTCTGGCAGAGGGATTCGCCCGGCACACTCATCGGTGGATCGAGCGATCCAGCTCTCTTCTGGCTGAAACATTGCCGATAAAATCGATTTCGAAAACTGTCCAGAGCAACCGGAGCAACTCAATGATAACCCAGGCCGTAAATCAATTTGTTGATTATGTCCGCGGCTCTGTGAATGATTTGTTGAAGCTTTAAATGCAGAGTTTAACGAACGACTTGAAATATAAATAACAAATACTATTTGTTTAAGATTCGTTATTGTGTGAAATAGCACTTATGTTGTTCTTAACAGAATTTCTTAATAAAAACAGCGAAAATAG
This sequence comes from Drosophila burlai, assembly GCA_008042655.1. Classification (NCBI taxonomy): domain Eukaryota; kingdom Metazoa; phylum Arthropoda; class Insecta; order Diptera; family Drosophilidae; genus Drosophila; species Drosophila burlai. The sequence continues at coordinate 12,036 of VNJT01004583.1, read as the reverse complement.
TTTTTTTTAAGAATTCATATAAAAGGAATGCCCTAGGATACTCTTCTATTTGCTCTTAAAAGTAGGCAAGTAGTTGCGTTCTCCTGATCACTCGACCTTCAAACTTCTATTTTACATTTGGAATAACATCGTTAAAAGACCTTTAAATGTGGCACAGGGCGCCGACTGTAAACCTAATGAGAATTTTATGGCCCAATGTTCTAAGCAATTTGCAAAAGCAATTAATTTGTAACTTTCGGTGGCTCTGCGTAAGGTCAATAACAATTAACAGTTTCAAGGACAAGTTTTACGGTTTTCTTGCTCGACTGTGCTCACTGCGGCCCAGCTATAAGTCCATTTAATGTATTGAAAACAGTTCCCCGTTTTGCGGTTTCCATTTCCCATTAGCTGGATTTGGGCTTGGGAACCGCAAAAATAGTTCGGCTATTTGTTATACGCCGGAAATGTGATCTCACACGGCTCCGCCACCATCTCCGCCACCACCGGAATCACACGGCACGCCAGATCGCTATTTCTCAGATATCCACAGATCCACATATCCGTAGACCTGCTGCTGGTGGCCCAAGGCAGACACATTCACGGCGACATTATGGCCAATGAGCATAACGAATGTGTCGGCGGTTGCAGAGTTCACAGAGCTGCCATAAAATTATGTAAAAGAGCCCATCATTTAGCCAAATAATCTGCTAATTTCGCGGGGGAATTTTAATTTATTTGCGCTGATGTATGAATTGCCTGAAATTATTTCGTCGGAGGTGCAAACAAAGAGCTCTCACATAAATTTACAAATTAGAGGCATTTAAATTTTTTGGCTCGCGGGGTACTAAGTCTTTTTATTCGCATTTTTTCGGCTCTGCTTTGGTTTTGCCTTTTGTTTTATCTCTCGAGCACAAATTGCCGTTGGCACACTTTACACCTCGGCGTTTAAGCGTTTATTTTAAACAAAAATGTGCAAAAATTGGCGGTGCGAGGAAGTGATTTCAACAGCTTCTCTTACGGTCTGGCTGCAGCCAAAGGCCACCGCCGCCGGCCATCCTCATCCTCGCCTCTGCGATCCGAGTGAACCGAGCATCTCACAGGTGGTCAAGGTACCCAGGTACCCGGCGGCAGTTCATCAATAATTCTTTCAAAAAGTCTATCACTCAAAGCGGCCGGCCCCCGCCATGATGGGCACTTGGGCAGTGTGGAACGTGCCCAAGCTCTTATCTGGGGGGCCAGCTCTCCAGCCGACCCTAATCGAGATCCGCACGCACCGAAGGTGTGAAAGAATGCCGGAGAGTGTGTATCGTGGGTATCGCCGTTCTGGCCGGAACACATAGTATAACCTATACCGATATATCTGTACCAATCCACGACTAATCGGAAACTCTTTCTCCTTTTGCAGCTCGTGCTGAAGAAGAGGTGTGAATGGTGGTTTTACAGGTACAAGTGCAGCCAAAAGATGTCCACCCACCTGCGGCAGCATGCCTGCCTATATGCCTGCTTCGTCGCCTTCCTGCTGGCCATGTTCCTCATGTTCCTGCATGGCGTGCCGAGTCCGCATAGAACCAGGCTTGAGCTTGAAAAAATCAACTACACAGATTCGAATCCCACCTTAGTATCCACACCACTGCCAACGTTACACAGCGGGGATGCCGATACCCATCCCCACAGGCACCTTGACAACGACACCAACGCGAAAGACCCCGGCGAGGCGGGAGACTTCGATGATCTGGGCGAAGAGGATCTCACCGCCTTCGTGACGCCCACCAAGGTCTACTACAACCACAGCCTAAGCGAGGACGACCTGCTCTACGAGTCGAAACGGAACAGCGACATCAATAAGTTGCTTAAAGGTAAGTTACCTTTAATCAAAAAAGAACTGAACATTGAGATATAATAAATGTTAAGTCTCCTTAAAGATCTATCAAATCCCAGTTCAATATTTATGTTTTGTATACTTTTCATAGAACCTTTTCTTGGTTTATTGTAACCCCACTGGTTATCAGCTTTAAAGATAAAGATTTCAGTACAAAACTTAACTTCATGTATCTGAAAGCAATGCCAAGCTCATAAAGAAATGCATTTTAATTCACGAACTAAAATAGCTCTCTTCTTAAGCATCTCCTCTGTAGACACCTTGGCTAGAAATTCCAGAAATTCCCCCGGTTTGATAAGCATTTTCGATTAAATGTATCTCTGTAGATTCTTCGTCGGCCTTCAGCATGACGGGCACGTTTCGCAGCCGGCACAACGAGATCTGGGATCCGCATCCGCAGTACAATCTTAACGTGTTCGGGCGCCAGTTGCACCTGGTGTTGAGGCAGGATGCCTCGTTCATACATAACCATACGATGCATCAGCTGCGAATCCTAAGGAACGAGACCCTCGACAGCGACGAGTTCGATCAGGTGGAGCAAGAGCTGGAACAGGGCCTGGAGGCGGAGCAGCGCGACCTGGACTGCCACTACACCGGCTACGTCGAGGGTGATCCCAACTCAATGGTGGCAGTCTCGCTGTGCAGCGGCATGGTAAGGCCAACAAGTGGCTCCGACTGACCTTGGCACAGCCATTTGCATCGCATTTACATTTCGCGAATTATGCTTTATTGATAAGCCACTGAATATGACTACTAATTCCGTCCCCACATCCCCGCTCCCCGTTCTGTCCGTTCTCCTCTCCAGACTGGTTATATCAAAACGAGTTTCGGAGCCCTGCTCATCGAGCCGGTGAACCGGACCAGCAGCGACGAGGTCTTGCATCGCGTCTGGCGGAAATCGCTCCGCCACGCCAGACAGGCTGTCACCAGCTTTGAGCTGGGAATGGACGCTCTCATGAGCATGCGAGCCCAGAGCCAGCTGAAGGAGCAGGGCCAGGGCCAGGATCGCAAGCTGAGGCGTCGCAAGAGGCACTACAGCGGCATGGAGAGCAAGTTTAGCAGAACCCAGGAGTACAATCTGGAGGTGCTCATCGCCGTGGACTCGAGCATGGAGCGCTTCCACCAGCACCGCCTCAACTCCTACGTTCTGATCCTGCTGTCCATCGTGTCGAGCATCTTCAAGGACGCCAGCATCGGCAACCCCATCCACATCACTCTGGTGAACCTGATCAGACTGCCCGAGAACAACGACCGCCACAACTCCAGCAATCAGATGCTGAAGCACTTCTGCTCCTTCATCAACCAGAAGGGTTACCACAGGGACACCGCCATGCTGATAACTAGGTGAGTGCCTTGGTCTGAGTGGGGGTCTAGTCCGGATTAACGTCGTCTGCCTCCCCAGGGAACCGATCTGCGGCGGCATACCGGGCAGGAGCTGTCACATGCTGGGCCTGGCCGAGCTGGGCACCGTCTGCAATCCCAGGTCCTGCTCCATTGTCCAGGACACCGGCCTGCCCGCCGCCTTCACCATGGCCCACGAGCTGGGACACATGTGAGTGAAAGAATTACATCTCTTATCCAATCCCACAGATTTAGTGACCTATTAAAACGATATAACGATCCCGTTTGCAGATTGAACATGCACCATGACGACGATGCCCAGTGCCAGCCGTTCAACACGAGACACGGAAACAAGGAGATGCACATCATGTCCAGTGTCATGGGCGTCCATATGCACCCGTGGTCGTGGTCGAGATGCTCCAGACACTATGTGTCCGAGTTCCTCGAGTCGCTGACGCCCGCATCCGGCCACGCTGCCCAGCGGAGGGGTGACAAGTCCTGCCTCGAAAACGAACCAGAATCGTTTGTTCAGAACACGGAGAAGCGACAGCCCGGGGAGATCTACTCGCTGGACAACCAGTGCCAGCTGATCTTCGGCACCGAGAGCCGGCACTGTCCCAATGAGGAGGAGTGCCAGCGCCTGTGGTGCAACCGGACGCACTCCAACCCCAGCGATCAGTGCCGCTCCAGCAACCTGCCGTGGGCGGATGGCACCGCCTGCAGCCACCGAAACAGCGATCACTGGTGCCAGAAGGGCAAGTGTGTGCCGCGACAGGGCAGCCACCGGCTAACAGTGAACGGCGGCTGGGGTAACTGGAGTCCATGGACGCCCTGCAGCCTCACCTGCGGCGGCGGCGTCCAGGAATCGCGTCGTGAGTGCAACAATCCGGTGCCGGAGCACGGAGGCAAGTACTGCCTGGGCGCACGGAAGAAGTACCGATCCTGCAACACCCAGTCCTGCCCAACGGGCAGCATGGACTCTCGGGAGCAGCAGTGCTACGACATGAACGGGCGCAACCTCAACATTCCCGGCATCACTCCGGACACCAAGTGGCTGCCAAAGTACGAAAGTAAGTGTGCCCGATTCCAGACGAAGCCGCCGGGCTAACCCCACATTTCTTTCTCGTTGTCCTGTTATGTCCCGTCCCCAAAGGAGAACCGTGCAAGCTGTTCTGCCGCATGGAAAACAGCATCACCTACTTCATGCTCAAGAACAAGGTCACCGACGGAACCTCCTGCACAGTGGACAGTTTCGACAAGTGCGTCAACGGCATCTGCCGGCCGGCGGGATGCGACAACGAGCTGAACTCCATTGCCAAGCTGGGTAAAGCAACAATTTAATCCGCTTGAGTTCCATGCAGAATACTTCTAACCTTAGAGTACAAAGCTTCTAGAATGTTGAGTAGAAATATAAGAAATTACTGAATTGATGTTTAAAATCGTAATCTAGTCCTAAGCCGTAACCCAAGAACCAGCATGCACCTCTCTACCCGTATAGCAAAGCGAAACCAATTGAAGGTGACGCATCCCACTCACAAGAACCTAACGATTTCCGCTTTTTACAGACAGGTGCGGTGTGTGCGAGGGACACAATGACACATGCCACGAGGTTACCGGGAACTTTCTGGTCTCTGATCTCCTGAGGAGCGGCGAGAAGTCCAACTTCTATGTGACGACAATACCAAAAGGTGTGTGTACATGCATAGGGTACATTTCGATAATTAATTTTTGGCTAATACTTTCCTCAATGAATGCTAATGGTTTCCGTTAATGTCTTGGCGAATTAATTGCTCAATTTTATGTTCACACATGTACCTACGTGTGTTCCGTGTGGACTGCGCGCGGGCCTTGGGCGTGACTTGTCGCAGTCCACAAATAGCCGCCGGATGGGGTGATAACTGGTCGGAAGATCCGTTGTGGGGCCGTCGCCGGAACGGAGTGGCGCAGGTAGGGGCCAGGTGAATGCACCCCGCCAGCGCACGTACGCCCCGATTGCCACTCCAGATTCCAGTGCAATCAGACGACGCCTTTGATTTTTGCCATTAATTATATGCAATCAGTCCGGAATCGAAGCGGCTTATCGTGGCTGGCGCCACTTGTAATCTTGTGTATTCCGGAGACTTGTTTGACCGAATTCCATTGCGAAATTTCATTTAATCGCGGATTATCAGCAATCTAGATTTTCACAGATTTTTTAATGAAATTGCAATCGACATAAAAAATGTACATATTCGATTTTCAATTACGTTTTCTGCAAACTGCATCTGGAATGATGATGGGAAATATCTCAGAATTTTTACTTCAACTATTAATTATTGATTGCTTTTGCATATTTCAGGTGCCTCAAACATCGTCATCACCCAGCCAGGCTATCCCGAGGACCACTATATTGCGCTGAGCGATGACAAGGGCAACGGGCTTCTCAACCAGAATGTCCTGAAGACATTCTCCTATAAGTTCGTCTACGCCGGGGTTACGGTGGAGTATAGTGGACCCAAGAGTAAGGTGGTGGAACGCGTGAACACGACATACTCATGGAAGTTGTCCCGTGATCTGATAGTTAAGGTGAGTGCCTTACCATACCTTACCTGAAGATTGTCCAGCAGATGGAAGTGACAACTCTAACCCCTGCGCAGATCATTTCGCTTAACCTGAGTGTGGCCAAGAACAAGGACACTGTGATGCTTTCGTACTCGTACACCGTTGACAGACCGGCGCCTCCCGAAGCGGAGGTCGAGATCTACCGGTGGGAGATGTCCACGTGGAGCACCTGTGACTCGCTGTGCGAGGGCAGAAGCTACCGGACCCCGTCCTGTGTCAGCACCACCCAGGGCCTGAAGGTGGCCCCGCAGTTTTGCGACAAGACCGGCATGCCCCCAGTGGAGGATCGTGACTGCAACACGAATTGTCGCCTCAAGTAATTTGAAATTGATTTAAAATCCTCTGCAACAAGTCTTAGGGACGATAAGTAACATCAAAACAATATATTATTTACAGTCTCACTGTCACGAGCACTTCGGAGTGCTCCGCCTCTTGTGGAGAACGAGGTATCCGCGAGAAGAGCTTCAACTGCATTCAGACATTCCCGAGTATGCAGCGTTCCAATACTGTGGACATGTCGTATTGCAAGCTGAAGTTCGATGTCGTCACCCACGAAGAGTGTCGCGAGGGTTGCTGGAACTTCTCGGAGTGGTCATCGGTGAGTGAATCCCGCCCCTCAAAATATCTCTAGGTACTATCGTGGCAACCTTATCGCCCTAACAGTGCTCCAAGTCCTGCGGCACTGGTTCACAGCAACGTGAGGCCCATTGCTATCTGCAAAACACGCGGGTCAGCGATGATCGTTGCAATCCCCGGACAAGGCCCCAGACTGACCTACTGACCTACTGCAACACCGAACCCTGTCCCACGTACACGGAATCACCGGTAAGGATTGCTCTTGGATTCTCACAGTTAGAATGTCACAGTGATCTTTACGTTTAACCCACAGAATGCCATTGCCACCGACAACTGGGTGATCGGAGACTGGGGCGAGTGCAACGAGTGGTGCGAGAAGAGTCGCTCCGTGAGCTGCTCCCATCCGTATGGCTTTGGTTGCCAGGGCAAGAAGCCGAAGGAGGTGCGCAAGTGCTGCCACTTTAAGTACACGAGCGAATGGACCCAGGTGAGATTCCGTAGGGAAAGCTTTTCATGAGATAAACTTAAAGTTAAACTTAAACCCACTCCCTCAACAGTGTTCCGTGCAATGTGGCGAGGGCAAGAAGCGGAAGAAACAGACATGCAGTCGGGTCTACAAGCCTGAGGTACCCGGGGCACCCAAACGGCGGGTGCCGATTAGCGAATCCTATTGCATCAGCCGAAAGGTGCGCCGGCCAACGCTGCGCACCACCACCAAGACTTGCCGAATCAATTGCAAGTGGCACGCCTCGGACTGGACCCGTTGTCCCGCTGACTGCTCGGAAGAGTACCAGACCCGCTTTGTCCTGTGCGAGGCCTGGCAGGACAAGAGAAGCCAGGAGGTGGCCGAGGATCTGTGCGATGCCAAGAAGCGCCCGACCAAGCGCCGCATCTGCAACAATTGTGTGCGGCGGCAGTCAAAGGTTATTGCAAAGGTGAGTTGATCGGCTGTGAAGTATATTTCAACCTGTTTATCTCCCCTTTCCCCTCCCTCCCTCACCAGTGTAACTGCGATGGCATAGAGAGGAGACGCGACTCGTGCTATGACTCGCACAAGCGACGCGTCAGCTGCCCCAGCCGCTCCAAGGTAGAGAGGCGCTGCACACCGCCGCCCTACTGCCGGAGGAGGATCGCCGCCAGCAGCATGAGTAGCCTCGGCAGCCGGAGTAGCGGCATTAGCGTCCGAACAAACCATAGGAGGCCAAGGAGCTGTAGGGAACTGAAGGAGATGCACGGTATCGATGTGGACGCCGAATACCAACTGGAGGTGCGGTCGCGGTTGGTGCGGGTCTACTGCCACGAGATGCGCAGCCATAATCCGCGCGAGTACGTGAACGTGGATCCGCAGGAGAACTATTCCATCTACTACGAGTACAGGACGCAGCTGACCAACAGCTGTCCGCCGGAGTCGCGGTCGCACGAGTACCCCAACGACCAAAACTCCGGTCGCACGCACTTTAGTAAGCTGCGGCTGAACATCACCGATCTGCGGATCCTCGACAACGACTTCGAGTTCGCTAGGTCGACTGGCCAGCCCCAGAAGCTGGGATCCGCCGGCGACTGCTACAATCGCAATCGGCAGTGTCCGCAGGGCGACTTTGCCATCAACTTAGAGAAGACGGACTTCACCATGCGCCCGGGCACAGTGTGGAGTACGCATGGCCAGTCAGCGGTCATGAAACAGGTGGGTTTACTTAGCCTTTGACTCTTTATTGGTTCTTTACTCTCTCAATTCTCTCTTTTTTAGTTTGACAACACCGCTGTGATGCGGAGAGCCTTTTGCGGAGGCTACTGCGGCGGCTGCTTTATTGCGTTGAACTCTGGTCTTTACCTGGATGTTTTATGACCTTCCCAATGGTAATCGGGTCTACGTCCCGGGAAGGACCAAGGGTTAAGCTAGCCCTCAGGCATCCTCATGTTCGAGGGTTACCCCAGCCAAGCATTACCACACAGAGTCGAGCTCCCGAGGCTCCCGAGGCTCCCGAGCTCCCGCCTGACGAAGGTCAAAAGTATTCTCGAATATTAGATAGGATAGATAGATACCATTAGGAGTCGTGTCGAAGAAGCCCGAACAAAAATGCAAGCGAAATGCAATATACATATATACGGTCGTAGGATCGGTAACGCGTGTACATATAGGTTTATTTCACCCGAAATTAGCAACTAGATATATTGCCATGTAATGTATTAAGCATTGTAAATACCAGAGAGGGCGTGAGCCGTCAATGTAGCGAATAAGATCGATTGACCAAAATACAATCCATAGATCGGGCGGTAGCCCTTAGATAATTAGGGCCACTCAGTTAAACCGCTTACCACATACGCAGTGATGGGAAATGTCAAGGTCCTTGATTGCTCTGCCTCCCCTTTCCGCAATGCTGAAAAACCCCTCTACCTAGTTGTCCAAGCAATGCATTTTTAACATTAATTACTAAACGAATTTTCTTGGCTTAACCAGTATGTTCACCTGTACTCTGTACTCTGGGTATTGGTCCTATCTAGCTCGGATCTTTTCCATCACTGATGATATTTCCACATTGAAGAGCTCGATAAAACTAGTGCAATGCCGGTCTGTACAATATTTGTATTAGCTAAGCTTCGCAATAAATTAGTTAAGGAAGAGAGATACGGAGATATGTCTGTGTATGTGTTTACGTATGGTGACTAAATCGAATACTCATATTATTTAGAACACACCCACACACAAGCCAAAACCAAACCATTCATCCGATTAACCCTGCTGAAGGAACATTTTCAACTTATAACAGTCACTGCCAGACTTTCAATGTTCAATCCATCATTTCCCTAATCGCATATTCGCATAATCGCCTAAGTCCCGGTACCAAGTATCCTCGATGTATTTTCATTTTTATTTAACTACTTAGCTAGGCTAATGCAACACCAATGTTAACAATTAATCTAATGTCGATTAAAGGAATTTAAAAGCTGTTTACCAACCAACTTTGTTCGCACCTTCAGTGGTTCTAGTACACGAAGTGGGTAATAGAAAAATGTATTTATTTAAAGTATTTCATAGTTTTAATGGAAGATATATTTGGCTTTCAATTCACTGGCTATGGCTATGCTATGGCTAGGGTCAAAAGCTCCTCATATACATTTTAATGTTATCCAAAATGGAGCACAGCTACGAGATGGTCAGAGTAGCAGGCCCACGTGATGTTGCCATGAAGGATGAGCTCCGGTTCTGGTGAATCTGAGTTGGATGATAATTGTGCGATGGGTTCGCCGTTGTTTTCGTCTATCACTGTGCGTGTGCGAGTCCAGGATGTGGGGGGACTCGGCCGATGTTCGTTGTTGGTCGCTGCTGGTTGCTGTTGCCTTTGAAGGACTTTCGCATCGGGCGAAAGACTTAAAAGCACTTGCGGTGGACGATGCCGGGGCCGGACTCGTCGTACTCCTGCTTCGAGATCCACATCTGCTGGAAGGTGGACAGCGAGGCCAGGATGGAGCCACCGATCCAGACGGAGTACTTCCTCTCAGGTGGCGCAATGATCTTGATCTTGATGGTCGACGGGGCCAGAGCGGTGATCTCCTTTTGCATGCGATCAGCGATACCTGGAAACGGACAAGAGAGACTCGAGGATTAGAAGGCACTCCAGGCCAGGGAAGTTCTCCGTCTCACCTGGATACATGGTGGTACCACCGGACAGCACAGAGTTGGCGTACAGATCCTTGCGGATGTCCACGTCGCACTTCATGATCGAGTTGTAGACGGTCTCGTGGATGCCGCACGACTCCATGCCCAGGAACGAGGGCTGGAACAGGGCCTCGGGGCAGCGGAAGCGCTCGTTGCCAATGGTGATCACCTGGCCGTCGGGCAGCTCATAGGACTTCTCCAGGGAGGTGGAGGCGGCGGCAGTGGCCATCTCCTGCTCGAAGTCCAGGGCGACGTAGCACAGCTTCTCCTTGATGTCGCGCACGATCTCGCGCTCGGCAGTGGTGGTGAAGGAGTAGCCGCGCTCGGTCAGGATCTTCATGAGGTAGTCAGTCAGATCGCGACCGGCCAGATCCAGACGCAGGATGGCGTGGGGCAGGGCGAAGCCTTCATAGATGGGCACGGTGTGGGAGACGCCATCGCCGGAGTCCAACACGATACCGGTGGTACGGCCGGAGGCGTACAGGGAGAGCACGGCCTGGATGGCCACATACATGGCCGGCGAGTTGAAGGTCTCGAACATGATCTGGGTCATCTTCTCGCGATTGGCCTTGGGGTTCAGTGGGGCCTCGGTCAATAATACTGGATGCTCCTCGGGGGCCACGCGCAGCTCGTTGTAGAAGGTGTGATGCCAGATCTTCTCCATGTCGTCCCAGTTGGTGATGATGCCGTGCTCGATGGGGTACTTCAGGGTGAGGATACCGCGCTTGCTCTGCGCCTCGTCGCCCACGTAGGAGTCCTTCTGACCCATGCCCACCATCACGCCCTGGTGGCGTGGGCGGCCCACAATCGAGGGGAAGACAGCACGGGGGGCGTCATCACCGGCGAAGCCGGCTTTGCACATGCCCGATCCGTTGTCGATAACTAATGCGCCCGCATCATCGTCACACATCTTGGCAGTTGATTATCTACGGGTTAAATGGGGAGATAATGGGGTAAGTTTATTCTTTCATAACTTTTAATGATGGTTTTTATAGGTCCTAAAATATTTACTATATTTTAAATTAAAAACCTGAAGCTTTAAGTTATTAAATGTAATTTAAAAATATAATGTAAGGAAATGTATAAAGTAAAAATGCCATGCTAGTTAAATGGCTAAAAAGTCTGGTATCCATTAATTGCAGCCGTTGAATACTACTACTTTATTAGTTAGATAATAATATAAATGATTTCTTTTTATAAAACTTTGTACAATTGTACAAGATTTAATTAAGAAGCATTCATTCAATAAAAGTAAGGTGGTAACACTTAACCAGTCAAAATATATTAAGGCAAATCAAATATGGTTATTAAAAAATATTGTTTTTAAAATGTATATTTCACTTTCACGGTTAGAAGTCATAACAAAGAAAAGGTTTGTCCTTTTATCACTGAGATTAAGAATAAAACCGTGCTCTGAATATGTGTACATTTCACGATAAATACAAAGAACCCAAATCAAGTTAATTAGATAAGCTCGAAATTCTTAAGATTCTTGATCCTATTTAGTTTTTGCATCATTAGTCATCGTTCGATCCGATTACAATTCACTTTAAAAATTGAAAATGCCTTTGAGAAAAGAGCACAATTTGAAAAAAACAAGCACAGGCACTAGTTTAAAAGTTTTTCACGGCTTTGTCCTTCGATGCATTCTGCTATAATCCTTCACTCCTTTCAGCACTCACACTTATTGGTCAACGAAGGGATGTAAATTGAATAAACTAGCACGTTCGATTCTTGTTGACGCTAGAGACTCAACAACAAATGGCACGCCGTGCGGTCTGTCCGGCCTTTATATCGACCCTCTCGTCCGAGGCGATTTCGGTTGGCTGCCAGGACGGTGCTCTCCGGAGAAAGGAATGAGCGAAAGTAGTGCGAGACAATGGACTCGAATCGATCCATATAAGCAGTTTTCTCAGTTCTGATCTGAGCAGAACAGAAGTTGGCGTTAATGAGGCATAGGCGACAGATCGGTCAGCTATAATGATGCAATTATTGTGAGTAC